>JALIZH010013238.1:0-75844 GCA_030522465.1 Rhipicephalus appendiculatus | reverse complement strand
GACGATGTGATACTGTCAATTCGGTAAGCTCCACTTTAATGGACGGGATTGTATGCTGAAGAAGAACCTTCTTACGCTTTCAAGAAGTACGCTAAGCGCTGCACATCTCGGAAAGCACAGCAACATGAAGGAACACGAAACACTATATTTAAACTTCCAGCCATTCGTTTGAGAAAATTGTATTGTTTCGAACTACTATATGAACATCACTATGCAGAGGAAATCCTAAAAGCATGAACACGGAAAGCACTTCGCCAAACATTCTTGAACTTCTAGAAAAAGTTTCCTCGGGCACACGCCGAAGTTTTCTCGCGAGGCGTAATCTCTCTCATCGAGCACGACGTTCCAATGTATTCAAGCCAGCTTTTCACCTACGCAGGAAAGTCACCCTTTCAGCAGCGGCTTGAAAGGGACTGTCTGTGAATGAGGAATCCTAATAGCTTTAGCCTGTCATTTAAGAATAGAAGCTCGAAACATCCTTCGCCCGTGTCTTTCATTCGTTTTCCCATTTGAGCCTGACTTTGAAAACATTAATCTTTCTAAGTACGGATTATATCGGGGACTGCAGTGCGTGGGGATTTGAAGTATTTTGTGTTATTTTACGGTAGCGATTGGAAGCGAAGGACGAATTAGTGATCATGGAGTGAAAAAGACATGCCAGCTTCGGCAACATTAACGCGGCGGAATTCCCCATATTTTTCAAACTCTCAAATTCAAACGATGTTTCATACTTCAAAAAAAAAAAAAGCGAAAAAAATAAAAACACGAGATGCCGTCACCTCAAGAAATCCAAAGTATTTTGCGACATTCATCGAAAGTTTACTTCCGATGCTAAGCCGATTAGCGTTGAAGACATGTGCCACCACTGCCGAAGCGCGAATAATCACGGTATAAGTATGGTCAAATCATATCGGTCGTGAAACTTCGAACGAAAAGTGGTCGAAAACCTATTTGCCACAGACATCAACGCCCTCCGTACGATTGAAGGCGCAGCTAGGTGAGAGGAGGGGACAAATAAAGGAAACCAAAAACTCAAAAGACATTTTTTGTTCTAATACTCATAATTTTATATATGCCAAAGTAAAACAGAAATTCACTTTACGGTTTCCCTCATTTTTTGGTCGAGCGCCAAAAATGGAGGGCGTATGCAGGCAGTCTGCTATCTAGGCTTGTGTTTAGTTCGGCGCATTGTCGGGTCAACGAGGCATCGCTCACTTTTGCGCGGTGGTTTCGTGTGTACTCTGCAGTTTATTTATTTGCTTATGTGTTGTTTACTGGTGTGACATTTCAGAGCTGAACTAGCTCACAGAATTTGTAGCTAGCCGCTCGTGTGACTGCCAACCGCCTTCGCTAGCGCACTGCCGGCGTGCACTCGCCTTTCGTGACAGTGAATGCGGCGCTAAGCAAAGAAACGCTGTACTGTATGGTTGCCAAAGTGATATTCTCAAGGCTGCTGTCTCGCTGCAGTGGTTTTCCACGATTGGGCGACGTGAGTTTTTGAACTATTATGCTGTTGTGCTCGTGAACAGTTGCATTACAATTTCTTCCTCTGCAAAGTATTTGGTGTATATTGCAAGTACACTATTTGGCTAATAAAACGACGTTGCTTCCCAAATCTTTCTTTTTGGTTTTCCTTTTCTCTCGCGCACGCAATTGCCGAGCCATAAAGGCGCTAATAAAATGGCGTAGTTATCAAAAGCACGTAAAAGATCGGACATTCAGTCAGTCAGTCAGTCAAGAACTTTATTCAAAGGTCCTGAGGAGCTTAAGCTGCCGGGCGATGCATGACCCTTGCAGCCACTACCGTAGGCGACGCCCTAGTCGGGGCGGGAACGTGGAGGCGTTCCGCCAGTTCTTGGGCCCTCTGGACTGCCTTCAGTTGGTGGTGGAGCTCAGAGCTCCTGAGTGCCGCTTCCCAGTCGGACTCACTGGTGAGATGTCCCTGAGGTAACGCGGGACATTGCCAGAGCATGTGCGAGAGTGTACTATTAACTTAAGAAAAATTTTAATTTGGCGCCAGGTAGGGCAAATGCACGACATTGCTACCTCTTGCAGTTGTGACGTCATATTTTATTTTTTATTTTTTCTTGCTGTTGGGTTGTCTCCGCGATACGTAGATGGCGGCGGAGGCAACGAGCCGCCAACTACTTGATGCATGGGCTTCTATGTAAGTTACGCAACCAGTTTACATATACCTTGGTATAACTATGATGATTAGCGTGCAGTCCGTATTATTCTGCTGTTTATCCTGCGTCGAGAAGCCACCGTCATTCGTACTTTATCGTCACACAGTCGTCTTCATGTAGCATGAACTTGTCGTTTTCATCGTAATCACTGGGTCATAATCAATGAATGGTCGTTGACCATCGTACTTATAAACAAGTAATTCCTGTGTCAAGCGGGGTTCATCGCGATGAAATGTCGTCGGCTAACATTTGGGGAAAAGTTTCTTGGCGAAAATGTGTCCAACTCCGACGTGAGTCCAGAAATTAGCAGCGTTCCTGGCAAGCACCGATTACAATCTCACCTAATATAGCTCTCACAGTGCTCATTTTTAAGAGCGTAAGCATTTTATGCTTACTCGGAGAGAAAACTTGTCCGCCTATCTCACATAATATGAGTCGCTATGAAGAAACAGATATATAAAAGAAAATAAATCTTCTTTGTGGTACTGGGCTGTCTGTCTAGGTCTTCACACTCCGAAGACGCGTGTGTCGCAAATTGAGATTAACGCCCAGGCTTTCAGGCGGCAAATGCATCTTACTTATTGTATTGTTTATACAGAACTCATATAAAACAACGCATTCTGTAAACGCTTTGCTGAAAAAAATTTTAGTGGTCGTATAAGGGCCTCAATTGGTAACGTGGAATTAGAGGATTTGTACACATCACAAAGATTCCGACGTTGCGTCAGTTTAGTGGCAAACACCCGCTTCGGTGCTCTCCGGATGCGCCTATCGTGGGGGCTCTTCCAGACTCTGACAAAAGCTTGAGAGAAAAGGAAAGACGCCGTTCGGATGTCACCCGATAACAAAGTTCCAGGGAAGGCCTCAAGCATCCAGTTTCCTACAATGAAACTCTACGCGTAAGGACTACTTCGACAACTCCCAAAGAGAAGACTCTGAGTGTTTTTGTTCGGGCCCTTTTTCGAAGAATAAAAATATTTCTCTGGCACCAACGACCACATGGTCACCATGGTCGTAACAACTGCCGCGGGTCATATGTTGAAAGTCAATTGCCATATGCGGAATATAAAGGACTAAATGCCCGAAATGTATGCAGATTGAATGATCACCACGCTCTCCAAAATGTTTCTTGCCTTAACGAGCTGACAGATCTGAGGCAAAGAAAAGAAACAATTAGCAAGGTCGGTTACTTACTCTATTTTATCTTATTTTATATATAATATAACCGCTGCTTCCGAATTTATCTCCGGCACAATGTTTTTAAAAACGTGCTCTATTGAGAAACAAGACGGAACGACACAGGCACAGGTATGTTTCATTCTTGCTTGGTTTCCACATTTCAAACGAATATTTCAGCTCTTACTTATCTTGATATTTCCTTCCTATTTCCCAAGATACGCTATGTAGGTATTCCAACTACTGTTTGTAAATATTTATCCGGCAATCAATATTATGCTAACTTGCAACGATCTTGGGCAGATTAGGGCGTCATTGTAACATATATATTAAGCCCCATTGTACCATACATAGTACGTAGTGTAGCTGCGTTGTATAAAACAGAATTAGCATCTAAGGACATCGCACAGCGTCCTTGTCACGCAAGGAGCTAATGCCCAAACACGACGAGACCACGTGCGTGTCAATCACTACCGTTACTATCTGGTATCAAGCAAGCTTCGCCTCGCATAGGAAGAAAAATTGCGCTACTATGATATATAACGTTAACGAATGCCCTTAGGTCGTCGTTAACGTAACCAAGTTTAGCTGATCTGTATAAAACAGCTCAAAATACTGAAGCAGAAGACAAAAAAGACCGCACACTGTGTCATTCTTTTTCATGCACTCAATACTCAATACAATACTGCAATTTCGCGCAAAATTCTGCGCACACTTATCAAGGCAAGTACTGCACGCGTTAGGACGTCGATATACGGGTCGTGTATTCAGAATGCTATAAAGAGTGTCTTCTGCTTACGTTTGGCCGAAGAAAAAGCAAGAATTTAACAAGTCCCCAAATACTAGCGCACCTAATAAGTTTTCTATCTTGAGACACAGCTGATATTTCTGGATGCATGCCTATATTTTTTTTTGCGCCTCGATGTCTACCAAAGACACAACGCTGCCAGGCATGCGTTTGTTGCATAATGGAATGTCATACTTATAATGCATTTGCTGTAGCTTCGATTTATACCCTACACGATTCATTCGCAATATACGCAAGTTGTTACCGATGTTTAGCAATGCATATGTATATCTTTCCCCGTGCATTCGACATCATTTATCCCTGCAGAATCTGGCTCAGAAATTTAAAATAGCCTAATACTTTATATTTTTCACTTATTGCGTAAACTACAGCAATACTGAAAAGTTATTGAATAGCACAACATACGGCTTGCATTCCCCAGTTCGATAAAGGAAGCTATGCTAACCAATAGTTCATGCAATTCCTGGACTCGTTTTGTAATTAGGCGCGAGTGGCTTCATTATCGTGTATACCGCGAGGCCTAAAGATAGCACATAAGTAATTAGAAAACCACGTGGATAAATAGACAGGAAACAATGGTCTTTAGTAACAGTGCTACCGTCTCCAAACTTAAAAAAAAAGCCCTCGACATAAAGTATGTAACACTCGGATCGAGCCCATTTCCTGAGTGGGTGAAACCTGTCCATCGCTTGCTGCGATGATCGATTGAGGAACGCAACGCCGTCGAGTAGCGCGGGTCCGGGCTGAGTTCTTTTTCCTGAGACACAAAAGCCAATGAGTGCGGTCCATGTCCCCAGAAGAAACAAAAGTGCAGCAAGCCTCTGGCAGCGCTTATTGGCTGGTGTAAAGAGGACGGCATAAAGAACAGACACAAAACATCCATTACGAAACTCGCTTCAGCTTGAAGGACAGAAGCTCCGATGGGAATTGAAGAGTCCGAGTCAGATGGGAAATCCCAAAAGAACCACATGTGGAACAAACTCTCGAGCAACTTCGAGACAAAGGCCACCGAGGTGAAAATAACGTTTTCCCTCGTGAAACAAGCCTAACTCAAGAAGCGTCCGCGGGAGTTTGTCAGTTAATTCGGACACCTCCATACTTCATGGCTGACGGTTCAGGGCCGAGGCACGGCTTCCTCTCTTTCTTTTTGTGTTTTGTTGCTGTGTGGAGCGCCGTGTAAGGGATGCTACCAGTTTTTGCTCTTTCAGCTTTCATTTCATTGTCCGCCATAGTGGATCGCTTGGTTAAGGTGCTCGGCTGCAGACCGCAATATCGCGGGTTTTATCCCGGCCGCGGCGGTCGAATTTTGATGGATGCGAAATGGTAGAGGCCCGTGTACTGTGCGATGTCAGTGCACGTTAAAGAACACCAGATGGTCAAAACTTCCGAAGCCCTCCATTACGGCGTCCCTCATAATCATATCGTGGTTTGTGGACGTAAAACTCCAGATATTAAGTAAGTCTTAGTTTGTTTCATTCCTAAATTTATTAACCTTGGCTTTTTTTTGGAATTCGGTTGCCCTGCTACATAATAGCAAGCATACAGGGTCCTCAACAGGGCACTCTACAACTCACAAAAGGAGAGGTCTTGTTTATGGGAACATGGAGTTGCCAATAGTGCATGACATCATCAGGCTTAGAGCGCATGGAAAAATGAGAGCAAGAATGACCCTTTTTGCACATGGACAATTTCTGATCACTTATACGAAATATAAAAACAACTTCTACTAATCGCCGAAGATCTGGCTATTCAAGCTCATACGTTCACTCAAAACCAGCAAAAACATTTCACAATATGCAGATATGACTTTATTTCAAGGTCACTTTCATCATGATCCCTCTTTGTATTCGCTGAAGCATCAAGCAGGCTCCAAACGATCTCAGATTATACGACAGCGCTGCATGAATCTTGATCACTGAAGACAAAAGACCAATCATCTAATCGTGTAATCACGTGTTTTTTTTTTTTATTACGTATCGATTGACCTCAGCATGGGAGTTTATTTCCTCATGAATCAATTGACACAAAAATGTTTCGAATCCATCGAGAACGAGGGGAACTGCAGGGATTTACCACATATACTTATGCACTTTGGGCAAGGTACCCGGGAGGCATGACATGAGAGAAGGATGCCTAGGCATCTGTAACCAGGTTACGGAACCCAAGGCATCCTTCCCCCATGTGCGAATGCACGTGCCTGATGTCATGCACGCGTCAATGCCTTGAGCGCGCGTGTTTTAACTCGATCGGTCACGTCAAGGCACACTTGTGCTGCAACTATCTAGTTTTAGCCGACTATAAAGCGTGGCACTCGGCATGTGTCAGCATCTCATGCAAGAGGCGCATCTTATCTAAACACCACTGTAGGCGTATGTCAGCTATCGACCAATGGCAGTCACCTCTTGCGCGACCAAAAATCTGCGGCGTGTCATCTGTCCGATGAGCGTGAGGACGGGCCTGTAGATAAAGAGAGAGCGCATGAGAATGAAGCAGTTTTTGAACCCTCCTTGCCGCATACGACTGAAAATTTTGGGTGAGACGTTCAGAGCAGCGTCTGCTTTGCGGTGTTTGTGTTTGTCACCAAATTCGAAGGTTGGTTGCGGAACTCTTTAATGCATTTTCTTTGGAAAGTCTGCATGATGTTCCAGCGTATTGTGTATGAGGCTTAACACGTCGTTGCAACACTATTCTCGAACTTATACGGCAGAAACCCAATTAAGCGAATGCATACGTATTGTGAAATAAAAGAGAAATGCCAAAAAAATGCTGCTTCACCGCAGGGGTGAAACAATGAATGCCGTAGCAGCAACGTGGATCGCTATAGGAATTAAGACTAGGAGCTAACTCTTGGATCCGATCACGCGTAAATCAACAAATTCTGGTTTAGGGAAATACGACCGCACAAGGGGAAATACGGCCGCACTAGGCAAGGAAGTGGTTATCGTGCTGTTCTCTCAACGCAAAATAAGCAGAGAGAGCACAGCAATCTTACGAGCCGTCTCATGATGTCTGTCGAGATAGCGCTTGCACCATCGCCCTTGTGCACAAAGTTCTCAGTCTGCTCGGGCTATGGAGGTGGCGGGTTTGTTTCATCTATGCTTCAACCGCGTTGATCCCTAGCGTTTCCGTGCTTTTCATCGCCCGTAGAACATACGATGCGTGGCGTGATGTTAGAAGTTTGGACTTTGAAAGCGAAAACTTTACTGGCCTAGTCGAACAGGTTTCACCTGTGCATCTCCATGTTGTTTTGAAGCGAAGAATGGATACCTCGTGACAAGCCATGGAAAATTAGGTTGTGGTGTTGCAGTTGTGCGCTAGCCTACAGTGCATGCGTCGCCGGCTCGTCTGTCTACTTCTCCGAAAGCCCTTCATCAGCGTCCAACGTGGAAACGCAAGGAGTTGGCGCATCTGCTGGCAGACGAGCACGAGAATGCGAGTTTCGGTCAGTGGCTAAAGGGCCTGGCGTTTCTCGCGTCGACTGCGGCGACAGTTTCGAAAACTGACGAAATGACGGTAGTGGGCGCACGCAGTGCGGAACGTTCGACTAGCCATATCGTTCGGTTGGCAAACTGTGCTTCGTATACGAGGGTAATTAAGCCTAACCAAGTAAACAAGCTTTCGCTTGCATAACCACGTCTAGCCGAGCTAACCAGCAGCCATTTTTCACGGAATCTGACGGCGACTACACGGCGACGGCAGAAACCCACTGAGAGTATCTATGTATTTGCCATGGCATAAAAAAAGGGCAGGTTCTCTTTATGCGTCCCTCTCAGTCGACACGTAGGTTAAAGTCGTCTTCTTTACCTTCTAAGTCGATGTATTAAACTTCCGGCGCCCCCCCCTCCGCAAGGTTTCTGCAACGAACGTGGTTTCGCAATGACTCCAGAATTAAAGGAATTGCAAGTTTTCAGCACTTCATCTTGTTTTGCACTGCTTCCGGGATTGTCCCACCTTTGAGGCGGGAATAACCTCATGTTATGGCATCACAGTGACGTGGTGCTCACTTCATAAATTTTGGCATTATGTGAAGTAATGATGGAGTCACTATATGACGTCAATTTTAAATTTCAATTTTCTTCCATTCGATGATGACGTCATATGTGATGTCATCAGGTGATATTTTGCATTACTCGTGTCGACAGCGCAAACGGAGGACGCCGATCAACTTTCTCTATTGTGGAGGAATGTAAGACTTTCGCTTAAAATAAATAAACTGAGCATTATCAGCATTATTCTGCGATCACCAGCGATGAAGTATCTGCACTCAACATCGCGGCAATCAATTGTCACCACACCACCCAATTAATATAGCAGGCCAACACGATTAACATATAAAAACCAAAAAGACATTAACGTCGATGTGTCTAACTAGCGGCTCTATCTGTTGCCTTGAAGAATTCTGACATGCGCAATGGTGCCGCCGCTCACCGAACATACCGAACAGCTATCCTTTCTTCACGACAACAATAAATAACTGCAGATGTGCCGCTGTTGAGCAAAAGTGATCTGCAACGCACAATTTTATAGTTTATTATTTACTGTAACACAATTAAGCTTCACTTTTCGTAGCAGGAATGCCGAAAAAAATTCTTGCTGTACAAAATAGCGGTACGAGTTGCCTTAGAAAATATTCGAGCAATCTGTGTTTGATTTTGATGATGGAATGGCACATTTCAAAATTCACTTCGAAGTTGAAAATTTGATATTCATACTATGCTACTGACTTTTCATGACATTTCAAATGGTTGCTATCAATTCATTGCTCCGTTCATGCGTCAAAAGTGGCAAAACACAATGATTATACACATTCCGCTTTAGTAACAGTTGTATGTTGCCCCTTATTCATCGCGATTGATTGCCGCATAAGCACTATCACATCATGATTCGTTGAATTGCTTTTACATGAGTACGTTTTCCTTTTAGTATTTGACTAGATATACACACTCTTCTACAGATTATAAGGCCAGGTTGTTTGTCGCGAGCTGTGGCTCTCACCGGACAACCAAGCACGACCTTTGTTTTCCGCACTTCCTTCTCCTTGCCTACTCTAATACTTTGTCATTTGAGGCCTTCAATCAATTTCTTGCAGTTGACCACAGCCTTTGCTGAAGGGTGTAAACTTTTGTGCGCTACAAGTAAACAAAATCGACGAAGAAAATGATACGGGACAACAAATCGCCCTTGTGTTGTCCCGTATCATTTTCTTCGTCGATTTTGCATTTACTTGTAGCGCACAAAAGTTTACACTATGTACAACCAACTGGCCCCTACCCTGGCTCTTCTAGTATTTGCTGAAGGGTACGACCTGGCCTGCAAACCATCCATTGCGGGGATATTTCTTGTTAATCTTTATTTGTATTCCTTATCAATATAGTTGTGGGCAACTGACAAATATTATGTTTTAAGGTGTAATGTGGAGTGTAGCAAATTGCTTCAATCTTCTCCGTCTTCGATCCGATCGTATGTTATGCAGTTTTCTCCGGCCGCTTCTTCCATGGGAAGGAAGGAATACAAACGGGAGAAAGGCAGGGAGGTTAATCAGACAGCAGTCCGGTTGGCTACCCTACACTGGGGGAAAAAGGGAAAGGGGAGTAGAAAGATGAGGACACAGAGAGAAAGCACCACATGAAGAAAAAAAGAAAAAAGGAAATTATCAACAAATACGGAGACACTTCTGTGGCCGTGTCTAGCAAGGATCCAAGAATAATTTGGGAGGCACTGCTAAACTACATGACATTGAAAACTGAGATGTCGTTTCGCTAGCGCTCCACTACTTCATGTTGAGTGTTGTAGGGTGGTTACATTTCTTATATTCTTGAGTTGAGTGGTTACTTCTTTATATTAAAAAAAAAAGGCTTTTATGCCTTCATATTGGGCAATATGCCTATCGTTTCGAACACTTCACGAATTTTCAAGCCTCAAAGACACCATTTAGATATTAGCTCCACTTTTCCACATTTAATGTTTGGATCGGAGTCGCATAAATCCGCCTATAAAGTTAAGAAACGATATGGATGAATAAAAACTCACAGCTTCACCGCAAGGGCGAAGCAATGAATGTGATAGTTAACAAATTTCCCAATTATATAGAATGAAGTCTCAGCAGCGTTAGTATCTGATATGGTGGCGATCAACAGAACGCTGCTGTAAGGGAACGTGACAGCTGCGGTGAGCGAAGGAAACTTCCTGCTTCATATCACTTCATCGTGACCCAACCGGTGAGAACGGCCCGTTCAACGTTGTCAGCTGTCTGTTGATGCCTGTCTAGATCACGCGACCATGGCTGACCGATCAAATGCATGCAGCAGTGACCTAGCCCCCCCTCTCCCCATCCTGCATATCCACGGGTGGGAAGGGCGGCTAGGTCACAGGAGCACTTACATCGATCGGCGGTGGTCCTACGCAGATGAAAATATTCAACCACTGATTTATCTTCTTTTGTACCTAGGCACATGAGAATGTTAGCCTAACAGTATGCACAAACAACAATAGCCTTCCATAAATCGTTGGCCCTGCTGGCCATGAACAACTCCTTTTTCAAGTGATAGTGTTTCTAATGTCTTTGTTTAACAAGACATTATAGGAAAACAGCGGTACGCGATGACTTTGACATGTGCAATTCATCGTTATTCGCGCGGTTTAAAAGGACATCGAAGTGGATACCGCGCACAGCAGCATGGCGCAGGTGGGCCCAGCGCCAGAGCCGCGGCGAAAAGCACGGAGCGCCGTAGCAGTAAGCCGAGGTAAAAGACGAACCCGCTGGAATCGTTGGAATCCAGGCGCACGAGCCAGCGTGAGTGGAAGAAGAGCTGTTCAGTTAGAGAATTCTTGCCTGCGCTCAATGACGCATACCAGCATCTGCAAGAAAGTTTCGAGAGGAAAGAAGGGGAGAGGAGCCCCACCGCTGTAGAACGTGGTTGTACCGTATGTATAAGATGAACTTGCAGGGACTAAGTTCTCTGGTGGCCGAAACGCTGAAAGAAAACGGGGTGCTGGGAAGGTGCAGGCTTTTTATTCCAAAGCTAGAGCTCTCATTTCTGTTGCTTTACCAATTCCTCCACGCTCTTTTCTGAGCCTATCGCATAAGAAAGCTAAAAAATTTGGATAAGCTGTACCGTGACTATATAGGTACGATTGTCGGAATGATTATGTTTCACGGAGTGGAGACAGGCGCACGAACAAAAGAAAACAAAAGGCGACAAGGCTGAAGGGCTTCACGTTAGATCTCTTTTTGTTTTCGTTTTCATGCTACGTTTCTCTCCAAACCACTCGGAATAATTTGTTGCCGCTTATGGCGCAACGCTCATAAAAGGTAAAATAATTTTTTCGTTCTTTTCGTTCCTCGTCTCAGTGCGCTGCTTGCCCCGTAAACATGAACTGTCGCCACTCGCCCAACTTTCAACATTACTGGTCATACTCAATGCTTGAGTTCGATTCCTGCTGTGATCCTGTTTTTAATTCTTTGAATTCGTCGCGTCAGCGCTGGCAGTGGTGGTGGTGATAAACATTTTATTCGGAAATAATCTAGAGGGTTACTGTGCGCCTGAGTGGCATTCCCTAGTCCGGGATGCCATTGGAGATGAGCGCTGCCCGGGCGCGCGCCACCAAGGAGCGTTGCGCATCCAAGGTAGAGCAGCCGAGCAGGTACTCCTCCCAAGCCTCTCTAGTTGGGATGGGGAAGGGGGGATGAGAAAGGGTAATGCCAGATTTTATTAACGTTTTTAAGTTACCAATGCCTGTTCTCGCTTTTCCTGGGTAGACTTAAACTGTGAACTACCTGTGGTGCATACCCCTTTACTGCGTGCCGTGGTATACGTGTATGTGCCACAGGTGACTCGGAGGAAAGCCTTTCATAACGTGCGCGACAGGATTTTCACGTTGTTCGTCATGTTCCTCATAACCCCATGCCCTCCTATGCCAATTTTGGTATGTGTGAAGGCAAGGAGGCGACCCCGAGAGCACCCAGATGTAGATAGATAGATAGATAGATAGATAGATAGATAGATAGATAGATAGATAGATAGATAGATAGATAGATAGATAGATAGATAGATAGATAGATAGATAGATAGATAGATAGATAGATAGATAGATAGATAGATAGATAGATAGATAGATAGATAGATAGATAGATAGATAGATAGAAACGCTTAGTGATTTCGGTTCACTAATAATGCTTCGCATTTAACAGCTATCAGTGCTCCATCAACCTTATCTTCACCGTTTTAGTCTGGCTCAAACCACTTCTAAAAAAGGCGCTCGAACACATGAAGCGCTCAAAACGGTAGTCTATAAACTGGAATTAAGCCGGCTTTCTTGAACTGTGTCAATACCGGTGAACTCGAATGTGTCTAAAGCGCCGCATAGAACGTAAGTACAGGTCACGCGTTATCTGAAGGCAAACTGCGAATGCTTAGCTGTCACACTCCTATGCCGAGCATTTCGGAACAGGGCTGTATATGAAACGCCCCAGTTTCACGCTTAGTTGCTGTATATTTCTCCCACGCAGTCTCACTACACACCCGACTTACTGGCAGGCGCCAATTTTAGCAAGGCTGCTTCTGCACTTCCTGCATGTTCTATATTGCTTACAGCACCTCCCCACGTTCCCCTGGCCATCGCAAACTTCACAGATCTCTCTCTATGAGCCCACGCACCTGCGAACTTCGACGATTAAGAACTGCGTCCAATGGAATTAATTGCTTTTGAAATGCAGCCGCCAGTCAGATCCAGTCATCAGGCACAAAAGCGCTTAGTACAAGAGTTCTCGGTGTTCTGGTCAAAAGGATTATCGGCGCTAGGCTGTCACGCTGTTGCACGGTCATGAACACTTAAATATGTACTTTCTGTGTGCATCAGCATGGCGGACCTGGTGAACAAAAGAGAGAGAGAGTGGGAGCGGGCACTGCGTCCTCTCTCTACATTGTTCCATAAAAAAAGCAAGCTAAATAGTTAAGGCTGCTTGGAACCAGTCGTGTCATGCGTGCCATAAGTAATCAAATTAATTACGTACCGGGGGTCGCGTACAAGGCCTAGCGCAGGACAAGCAGTTTCGTACTCTGTCGTCGTCAAATCATACGCATGACCATCCCTCTCACTCTGCCTTTCAGGCATGCGAGTATTTCGTGTTGGGTACATAGCTCTGTAAAGGGAAGTTCTGCGTCATGGATACCCAGGGCTACGATTTACCTTCTTATCGTTGTATCGTATGTCATCACGTGGGACGTTGCCATCAGAGTGAATCTGGCGACGCATTCTACAATCCCATCCATAATTTTCAGTTGTACAAGTGCACGTTGCAAAACATTAATTTCTTGAGATCTAAGTGCTCAAGCATAAGTATTTTTTTAGGCCTGCCATTGTGGGGGGAACATTAAGACTGTTCACCTGTGGTTCTCTAGAGGACTCGTAAATATAAATAAACAAATTCCTTTGCATTTCGCTCTTATAGAAACGCTATTGCCAAGGCCGGGATTCAAATCAAACTCCTATACCTTACATGCCTAGAGGTGTAAATTCAGTAGATGAGGAAAACTCTTATTCAACTTGTCCAGGCAACTTGTCCAGGTCCTCAATAAATTGGAAAGCTTGCAAGTGCTAAAAAATATATGACTCACATCGGTGCAAGAGGATCTACTATGTGCTTGAGCCGTGTAGTCATATTAGATTTTTTTTTCTTTTTCATTTAACAATCACGTTGCTAATCGGGGATCTCAATGCAAAACGACAAATAAGAAGCCATGATTTAAAAAAGCTCTCTCTTGTTTGTATATGCGGCCAGTGACATGTCTCTCATTTTGTAGTTGTTTCTGAACCCCATAACCAGGACACTCCTAGGCGATCCCAACAAATCATATGGCCAACCACTTAAGAAAAAAAAAGATGCCAAAAATAAAAAGATTCAGAAAAAAATTCTGGAAGAGATGTTTCAAACAGAAATCGGAAGAAAAACATTATTATTTTTTTTCAGGTAATATTCTTATTAACACAGAACACACAGGTAGCTAGAACAAATGCATTCTTGAATGAAACGGGGCCACATGACGACCACTTTTTATATATTTTGGTCACATTTGACTCTAAATTTAACCGTGTGTTATACGAAAAAAAAGAAATATCTGTTGAGGAGCTGTCCATCATTCATTTCATTGTGTGGAAGCTAGAAAAAATAAATTTTTATCTGCGACCAGTATTTGCAGCTGCACAATTTTTTTTGCGATTTTTTTTACATTCTATATAATGCGTTTTCCGTGTCAAAGTTTGTGAAAGGGTTGTTGCGACATGTGCTACGGTAAGCCGACGCCGTCGTTACCTCGCAGGGCACGCTGCAGGAAATGTATTTCCATTTTGTTTGTTCTAGCACCAAGAGCGTTAAAGCAAACAAAACAGCAAAGCACAGACAACCCTGTACTTCCAATCTTGGTAAAACAAACACGCTATACACGACAACCGCTTACCTCGACGAACTAAGAACGTCGTTGCCTACAAGCTGGACACTCTGACCTTTTCACAACTGGAAGAATCATCGCCAGCCACTAGGAGTAAAATTCAAAGCGAAAAGAGCACCGTGGTGACAACCTTACCTTGACAATGAACGCATGCTACGCGCGGGTGCACCGGACAGAGGCGTTTAATTTGCGAAATGGCTAGGGACCTCCCACGTGCGTGGCCAACCCGGGACGTTCACGGAGTGAGCTGCGTGAGGCAATAACTCGCGCAAGCGTGGTGAAGAACTCGCGCAAGCGCGGTGGCATCACCATCAAAGCGTACTTCGTTAGCAGTACTCGTGCGTAAAGTGAAGCCACAGACAATTTAAATCACCAACTCGAGTATAATGGCTTCTGTGATTGGGGTTCTGTGCTATCAACACTCGAATAACAATTTTCACCTTTCAGATGTTTTACTCGGGAGGAAAAGAGACTACTTATGAGCTTTCCAAATGAGCCATGCGGTTGTAAAAGTATTTTTACTATTATGTGTTTACCATTTTACTATTATGTTTCTCGTGAACAGAAGTTTTGCACAGTAATTTGATATACTTCCAACATGTCGAATTCGCTGTGGCCATGCGTCCACACTGGCGGTGTAAATTTTATGGTGATGTCCTCACAAAACTGCTTGTAAGATCGCTTCATGACTGCGTGTTTCGCGAGTAGAGCTTTACTAACCTCACAACTGGTGCAGCCGCGCTTGCGTGAAGAAGCTCTGCTGATATAACAGCTAGCTGAAGTGTTGAGTTACGTGCTGCTAAATACATTGCGCAAGCGAGGCCGCGAAACCTTGTGCAATGCTCGAAATAAGTATACCTGTGGCGTCTTCTTTTTCTTTTTTTGAAAAAAAGAGCCAAATGCTGAAACCGAAACCAAATCCAAAAGGAGCAATTTTTTATTATACTGTGTCCTTAAAAAGACAGTCTCTATCCAAAAATGAGTCAAGTCCTGCATCTGTTTCAATCAAACTAAGTCATATTTATTAAGCCAGCGTCAACAATCGCGTCTCAAAACTTCGTCAACAATCGTGACCAAAATAATCAACATGAACGCATCCAAACTGTTTCACTTGTGGCCATAGTTGCTCTGCCATCGTGTTTAGGTTCCACTATTAGTTTTTCTAGGGCGAGTTGGTACTCACAGAAGCACATGATGTTGTAGGGTACAACGCGAATATAAAGAGTGAGAGGCCGACTTTTCTACTTTTTTAGGTCTCTCAGTGTTCGTTTTCGAGTTTAGCACTGCAGTATCATGTCCTTCTTGCTCTCGACGATGGTATTTTTGAAATAAAAGACATATGGAATTAAGACATTGGGTACGATACTCCTTGAAGAACAAGTAATCCGAAACGCCACGGCATAAAACGAGCTCGGAAGAAGAAGAAGGGCTGGAGGATTTTTCAAGGCCTTCAGTGGATGCCAAGAACAAAAAAACAAAAAAAACAAAAAATAAACAATGCCGACAGTCCAGAATAGTGCGCCTTTTGTCAGGAAGGACCAGTCGCTCTTCAAGTCTATTAATCACCATTACACCCATGAGACGAAAGACGGCACCGATGGAAGAACAAGAACGATAGTAATTTTGTCTCAAAATAGTGCTATACCTTACATTAAAATCGTTTTAGACTTCTTTTACGAGCTAATAAAACCCAAATGAAATTTACTAGTCTATAATAGCCAAATACAAATATTACTCCTGAATACCGACGATATTGGCCTATGTAGATTTTAGCCGCTATATGTAGGGTAAGGTGGGGCAAAATGAGACAAGAATTTGAAAATAGTGAATATTTATTTTTATTTCACTCTTTACCCTTAAACGACAATGCAGAAACTTTCCTTTGGGTACAAGGTATGTGCTACATAAATATGACCGTGTTGCCACTGTTCAAAAGTTTATTTTAAAAAGAAATAAAAAATGCACCTAGATGTCTCATTTTGCCCCAACCTGCGGGGCAAAACGAGACAGTGTGAAAAAAATTTAACCCTTCAGCTTTTGCAGTAGAAGCACTTGAAATTAAATTCCCTGGGCCCTCACGCAGCCTTCATGACCCCAGTGCTTGCGCTCCACGCATTGAATCCAGACAGAATCCGGTGCTGTTTTGCTCCAAAACTCCTTGCAGATCAAACACCACCAGTCTTTCTTTGTGCTATTGTTGTATTTTGTTGAAAGCTTGCACTTCATTGTATTATTCAACGATTGGACGCTAGATATAATACGACGCATCTTCTTCGCCTCCTTTTGCCGTTTTGGTGCAGAACTGCACGGGCGTTTCGTGGCTTTCAGCTTCGTCAGCCGGGCTTCATGAGGCGATGAACTTAAAACTGTGCTAGATTCAAATTTTCTAGCACAAATTTGGTATTGAAGGAAAACTCGACGGCGAGACGTGTTTGTGAACGGCTTCACTTGGAGATTCTTCCAAATTTGCGTTCGCCTCTTGAGAGCATCCTTGGGAACGCGGAAAAATCTCGATGCAGCACGAATGGAGTGGGTTTCCTGAACAGCAGTCAGTGCTTTTTCACGTCGTTTTCCTCCCAGGAAGCTTTATATGATATTCTCTTGTGCGTCCGAACCTTCCTAAACAATAAAATATAATATATAATGAGTGTAAGTAAATGGTTCACTTAATGAGACACTCTCTAAGGCAATTCAATGCCTTTTTGTCGCGTTTTGCCCCCCTCACATGCACCAATTAAAAAAAATTTCCGCTTTGGCCCCGAGCACCAAGTGAACTGAAATTTTGGTGATATGTAGCTAGCAGTATATAGTAACAATATAAATACTTACGTTGTTGTACTGACGCCAGAGTAGCTTTATGCACGGATCCGAAAATTTGGCCGAGAATAATTTCGCCTTTTTTTTGACGGGTCACGAACACACTGACACCAGCCACGTAATTTTTCCCACGCGAACGCTGTAAGGAATCATCAACTTTTACACATAAAAAGGTGGACAACCAGCAGCACCTCTCGCTGAAATATAGAAACAAAGAAAAGTGCTTTCTGTATTAGCTATAGAGGTCGGCAAAGCCAAAATGTCGCGTTTTGCCCCGTGTCTCATTTTTCCCCCGCCTTACCCTATTTGAGGTATTTAGGGGTCGCGAACACACTGGCAGAAATTGTTGGAGCCGGCCAAACCATATTGTCAGTAGCCAAAAAGGGGCGTTTTTATAAGTATCAGTTAAAGTGCATTTGGCTCTTTTAGAAAAAAAAAACGTTCTCTATTGTCTTTTATACATTCATGAACCACAGATTTGTTACCTAATGTATTTTATTCTGGCATTATAGGCATTTGACTCTGTTTTCTTTTCGTATAGAAACTTCTCTCTACCGGCGCATAAACTGAAAATCCAACGGACACAAGAAAAAGTCGAGACACAGAAGTGCGTTGTTCGTTTCATCTTTCAAACAAATTGCTCAACTAAGAATAAGAATGTATTTTGTGCCGAACGAGGATCACTCAATAGTTCGCCGAAAAAAACTTCTAATCTTCGCAATGCCGACATATTTTAGAAGTCACAGTTTACCTTTTCAGTATGTTCCATGATTTTGTTGCAGAACAAAGCAAGACAACACAACATCGATGCTACGGCACTCGATAACCCATAATAGCAAAATTGAAAACGGCAGTGTTGCGATCATTGACCGTGTTTCTATTTCTTATACACTATGTATCATCCTGCTAGATTTAGTTACAGATTAAAGAATCCCAGGCTGGGGAAATTACTCCGACGTCCACCGCTATGGCGTGTCTCATAACCAACATTATTTGTGAAACCCGACAATTTAGCTACATTTTAGCCATGCTGTTGTTGCAGGAATTTGACCGACAGTAGAATTGAACGCACATGTCCAGCTTCCCCACATAGAGCTTTTCTCGTCAGAAAAAAAATATCTTCATCTGCCGCTAATTATTTATTAATCCTACTAGCCTTTCCCTCCTCACCAAAAAAACGTAATGAAGAAAACGCGACGAGCAGATCACGGATGCGGCCCATCCGCCAACATTGATTTCACGCGTCGTGTCTTTCTTTCTCCTCTCCGCAAGATATTCTTCAACTGCATCCAATTTACCGGTGAGACGTGACGTGAACGCAGTTTTTCGGGAGGCGCTTTCTGCTTCGCCACCGCAATTCATTTACGTTTGCAAAAAAAGAAGAAGGAACAGTGCTGCACGCTGAGTACGCCCCTCGAGGCGTGCGACATTCAAAGCCGTGTTGATTGGCGCTGCAGGAACGGTGGGGGGTGCTCAGGCTTTTTAAGATTCGTTCTAAAGGTTCGGCGTGCGCGAGAGAAACAGCGCGCGTGCCCAAGCGTGGAAACGTGATATCAAGGACTGAGCCTCTGTGTACGATGATACTCGCTGGCGCCACTTCTGATCCCTGTTCAATAACTGAGAGCAGCCTGAACAGCAAGGCACTCTGTTCAAAGAAACACGGTAGAAGCACAGATAAGTGGAAGAAGAAGGTTCCGATATTTGAAGAAAAGAAAAAGATGCGCGTGACCATGATACCTTCTTTTGCTCAGTGCTGGTACACGACATATTTAAAATGTAAAAATTCTCGCCTGTGCACTCGACGCCTGATTTGAAGCAATTTTCTAACTACTGTATACAGTGAAACCTCGGTGATACGAACCTCACGGGACCATCCATATTCGTATCATCCGAAATTCGTATCACCAGAAAGCATCGGAAAATTAGCATGCGACAAAAGAAAGCTGGCGTACATTTTCAGTTTACTGTTTTTCAGGACCGCAGCAACGTCAGGAAGAACTCTGAATGATTGTCAGTTAAGTTTTTAGATGTCGGTAATCATACCAGCCCTCGTAAACATACGGCCCGTAAGCGCGTGTTTAATTAATGAACGAGGTGCGTTGTGACCCGCGAGTCGTGACAGCAGTAGTCTTCCAAATTTTAGCATGCTTTTTCGCATGACACCGGAGTACTGCGTCAAAAGTAACGGAAGAAGCGCTTTGACGCGATAGATCAAGGCCACAAAATTTCAGAATATGTTCCCATGTTATGATTTTGTTATATCGTGGAGGCGTTGGGGATGTTTTTTGGGAGATTTACAGCCGTGGCCGCACGAGTGCGACCTCAACAATCACGCATGTTGACACCGCGATTCTGACGATTTGGCGGTGCGCCTCGCATGCCCGCGCTTGCGTTCCCGCGATCGCACGTGCTTGGAGCGTCTTCCATGACAGCGCGGATGATGCAGACCTCTTCGTATCTGCGTGGTAGTGTACGTTCGTATCAAACGTCCTGGGGTGAAAATCGGTTCGCAACAACCGTACTCTATTACATTGCGAGGCCAAAGGGCCTTGGCCGGGACCAAAGAAAAATTCGTATCACCCCGAAATTCGTACGATCTGTGATCGCATCACCCGAGGTTTCACTGTATTCCTTTCTCAAGCGTGTAGGTTTCTGAACTATACTTGTGCTTTCAGTTGATGCTTAGCAGGGGAAAGCGAAACAGTAGGTGACTGGTTAGAAGGAACTCATGGAGTAGCTTCTTAGAATAGAAGGCGTCAGGTTATAAAGCAAGGTTGCTTTAAAAAACTGATCAGACTACTAAGGCTAAAGTGCACCGAAACTGTGGAATGTAGAAAGATAGCAAAGAAAGGGAGTTTTGAACAGATGTCTTCACTAAACTCCCTCGGTCCTTCATCCCTTTCAATGGCTGCTCAAAGAAAATTTTCTGCTTAAATTGCACGCAGACTTTCCTCTAGGAGTTGTCTAAGTGCGTTAGCGTTTACTTCTAATCACGTGCTGTTTCGTCGACGTGTGATCGTGTCTTGAGGTGAGTGCGTGCTCTTTGTTGACAGTGACGTATATTATCATGTGCTCGAATTTTCCATGCTTGCTCTGCATTTCTGCGTTCCTTTGAACGTTGTTCTCGGTAGGCGTAGGTATTACTCGGTAGGCGTAGGTATATGTAGGTAGTGCTCGTTTGCTTATGCTAATAGGGCAAGTGTTTTCACTACCCAAGAGTGGTGCGATCTGATAAAATAGTTGTGTGTCTTCAACGAGGTTGGATATGTTTCCAAGCCATCTCTGCAGGCAAAAAAGTGGACTGCTATCTCGGCCACGCAGTTCCGGCTTCACTCAGCGGCGATCGAAAGAATTCCATATAACAATATCTAGGTAGATGTTTCACCTTCGTTATCGATACCCGCCAACCCAGATCATAACTCCGGCCCCTTTCTCTTGAGGGAACACAATTAATTATTCAGCCGACAGCTGCGCCTGACACACCGAAATGGCAGCTTGCTCACTTCATGCGGGTGGCTGAACGGTGGGCCGGTGTTCTTGTAAGAAACTTCATGTCGCACACGTTATTGCACTTTGCTGCCATCTGTCATGTGCCCCTACCTCGAATTAAAGGTACAGATATTGCATGCGGTGCTTTTTCGATCAACGCGCGAATCAATCTGGCATTGCGGCTTTGCAGGTGTCAGTCTAATTTGCGATGTCTGCCGGTTCCCAGAGGGACACAGTAAGGCACGCCCTCAGCTTTTAACAATATTGTGTATCCATCGGCAACGGCGTGTGGAGAGACGGCGATGAAGCGGACGTAATGAACCCATGATAGACTGGAAATAAGAACCGGGAAAGCATGTTACAAATATACTTAAAAATCCGATAAGACTGGTGACTTCGTCTACACATAGATGGATGGTTCAGCTAACCAGGAAGCTAGGAATTGATAGCGTGAGGGCGAATTCATCGACAACTGAAGCACAGCGACACAAGTAATGCATATGAGTTCTGCGGAATCCCGCAAGGTGGCGGAAGGTTTAAGGGAAAATAGACGACCACCCGTTTGTAGTGGTGATGAACCTGTGAAATCTAAGGTGATGAACCCTGGGAAACCAGGGCACACCAAAAGGGGCAGTGCTCTCACCCATGTTATATAATCTCGCAATGACCAGAGTGGCGAGGGAACTGCAGCGGATAAAAGGTATACACTTTGCGATATACGCCGACGATATAACCATATGGAGCGCCAACGGCAACGCAGGCCACACGGAAGACTAGTATGTAGGAGAGCATACACATGGTGGAAAGCACCCTAGGCGACATGGGGTGGGGCTAAACTATTCGGCGGCCAAGTCGGTCCTAAAGCGTTGATGTAGGTGTCGAAGACCCAAGGGCTACGTGCCAGGGGAGGAACCCAAGATTATATTGCTCTGTCACGACGGTATACGCGATAACGGAGGTCGATAAAATTCAGAGTTTTAGGCTTCCACATAGAAGCGGGAGCTAGCAACCAGGAATGCTATTCAACATTGCCAACAAAAAAACTAGGAGACCCTTAAGCTTCGCCTTCAAATGTTCAACGCGATATAGATATCATGTCCCTAGTGCGTACGCCAACCACTTAGCGCATACTTGCTATATACCCCCTACGTGGTGTTAAGGGAAATACGCGAAGTAACGTGTGCGCCTTTTGTAATGGGTTGCCGGCTCAAACCACGAAGTCGTTGTGATAGTCACATGTTCTGACGCCTGATGGCAATGTACGCTTGTATCAAGCAATATTACTGCGATATTACATGTTATATTGCACGCCTATATACAGGACGCGTGTGCTTGTGAGGCATGAAAGTTATTTTCACTGCATTTCCAAGCAGATGAAATTATTTTCACTGTATTTCCAAGCAGAGGGTGGCTGTGTAATAAAGAAGAAAAGACAGAGGGTGGCTGTGTAGAACACCTGCTTGCCACGCAGACGGCCTGGGTTCGATCCTCACTCGGGCCCGGAAATTTTTATTATTTATTTTATTTTCACCTTTCTTGATTTGTCGGTCATGGATAAGATGACGATATTTTGCTCACAACCAACGAAGTTGACGCCGACACCGACGCCGACGCCGGAATTTCTGCGAAACAAGCCTCTTAACGCTGTCGCGTTAAAACGGACCAAGTCCTCAGGCTAATAAAGAGAATCATGCACAAGGGCCTTGGTGAGGAGAGCGCTCTGAGGCTAGTACACGCCTTCGCTCTCTGTCGCTTCACCTACGTGGCAGGTCTACTCAAATGGTCGCAGGCCGAGCTGAACAAGCTCAACACTATTATCAGAAAGCTAGTCAAGGCTGCCCTGGGTATACCCAACAGCACCTTGAACGAGAAACTCATGAGCCTAGGCGTGCACTACACCATGAAAAAGATGGAGGAAGTGCTACAGATGGCGCAGCAGGAAAGACTGACCAAAACGGGAGCGGTTAGTCTGATACTCAAAGCGATCGGGGCAGTACCCAATAGATCAAGGAACCCACAAGATGCCAAGGTAGAGTTGAGCGTGGTACTTGGAGACGCGATCAGAACCACCTCCCTCCCGGGAAACGTGCACACGGAACACAATGTTAGTAGGAGAAAAGCGAGAGCGAAAGCATTATTGAAAGAAATTGAACAGGTACGACAACAGGCGGCCCTGGTAGACGCTGTCTGGGTGAAAGGCAAAGAAGCCTACACGGCCGTGGTGGTCAACAGCCAGGGATAAATACGGGACGGCCCTCACTATCTTCACTAAAGAATCTACGGTGGCTATTGCTTTAGCTATCAGTAACCAAAAAATGGTCATACGTTTATAGCGATTTCAAAGCAGTAATTAAGAGCTTTGACAATGGCGGTTTGACTGCGGTTAAACTTATGGACAATGTCGAAGCAATCGAAACTGAAATCCGATGGTTTCCTGAACAGGTGGGACAAGTGGACGAGACTCGGGTCTACCTCAACGAGGTGACGAATGACCTGGCAAGAGCACTCGCTTGCCGTGCCGGTCAGAACCGAACCGACACCCACTACCATTCCGGAGATCATAAAGATGATTTAATCACTCAAGAAGAGACCTGGAAAATCTCAACGCGTTAAGGTTTCAGGAGCTCATGCTGCAGAAAATGCGATGTCGGCGTCTCCGGCATTGTGTGTGAAGAAAAACTCGCAATGGAAGCAAACAGTGAATGTCACGGCTCGAGCCGGCATTGAATTAAGGCGTTCTGCATCGAAGTAAAGTACCCTAACACAGAGCCGCGACATTGCTTCTAAGTGCTTAATAATAAAAAAAGGACCTATAGAAGCGTCATGATGGCATAAAGAAATTTGCGATTTCAGCCTTGGCTATCTGCTCTTATAACCATGTAATAAACATTGACTCGAAAGAGACTGCTAGAAGAACCCATTCCAAAGTTGGGTTAGAATATGTGACTTCGGTGGTTATTTCATTTGGTGGTACCCTACTTGGTCTTGAATAAAGGAAAAGAATTTAGAGCTTTCGTTTCTTTGTTGCACAGAATTCTAATGAAAACGTACAAATAATGAAGCCAAGAAAGCTACAGGGGTCATAAGTTGTATTTTTTTTTCTCAGTTTATTGTAGTAGGCCTAATTGTGTCTAAATGTGAAGAAAGTAAAGTGGGCAAAAGAAAACTTGCCCCCCGGTACGGAGCGATCCTGCAACCTTCGGATCACCTCTGCCATACGAGACACTTCGAACTACCCGGTGTGGCTTTCGCCAAGTGTCTGACGAACAGCAACCACAGTGACAACAACAACCGCCGGGCAAGACGAAAAAATAATCGCTCCTCGAACCATGGGTTCGTGATACGGGCAGCCCAGTATATTGTGCTCGGATGCTTTAGCTCGCTCACCAGTCGCGTCGCTGGCATCGCCTGCGGGTCACATATAGACCCATTTTCTTCTGGACTCGTGGGCCCATTAGCTGTGGTCACGTTTTATTGATTGCAGCCGCGTGATAGAAGTTGCGCATTTAGTGCCGCCGCCATAGGGGGGACTGCACGCTTCCACGTGTCTTCCTCGGAACTGCGTACAGACTGCAGGGGGGTACTATTCGCACTGATTGCTTTCGTTAGCGAAAATGCGATTGCCGTGCCTTTGTTTGTAGCCATGACTGCGCGAACAACCTTTTGATAGTCGCACGTGACGCACCGTTTTCATTTCTCGGCTTCCATTATGGACAGTAAGACAAATATTGCAGTAATAAGCAGAATTAACCTTACCTACTCCCTGTGTTGTAAAGTTCAAAATGAGCTGAAAAAGTGTTCCTCAAAGCAACTCTCGCCGTTTGAGGGTTGAGAAGCTTGAATTGCACAGGAATCCTGAGCACTGCAAGTAAATTCTGTACTTGAACGATGGACGTGTTCCTGAATGAGACGTTCGATAAAATAACAGTTTTTATGATCCGTACTTAAGACATCGGACCGAGATCCGCGACGATGACTGCGGCCAGTTCGATTTTGACCAGCTGGTTTTCTTCGCCGTGTCTTTTATAACGCGAACGGTGAGAGCGGCCGCCGAGGCTACCGTCAAGCCCGCGACATACTTCAGAAGTGCGATGCCACAACCACTGCATTATATCGCGGTTTGAGTTAATGAATCAGTATGGCAGACGGAAAAAAAAACAGAGCACGAAGACATCCACTGTGCTGCTGCAGGTGCATCCTATAAAACTTCAACACGTCTTCATTATAGTTTACAAAACTTAAAGGAATGTAATTAGTTGCAAAAGTTTGGCAGTTGAGTCGTCATGGTGACATAGCATATGAACGTCTGAGCTCAGAAACCTCGAGGAAATGCAGGGGCCGTGAAACGAAGCCATAGGGTTTCGCGGCCGCCACCCTCGACGTATGGCCGACTGCGTATATGCAACAAGCACACTTGAGAGTTTAGAGTAAACCTCCCCTTCTATTTTCCCACTCGCTCTATCAAAATTTGAGTATATAACGTCTCGATAGTGATGCGGGCTTGCTGGTTATGTATCAAGAACGCCTCAGTTGCAACATCACATTCGGAGAAAACAATACCAATGAGAAATAACAGACAATAATGCCACGGAAAGTATAGGGGATGTTATTTGTAGCAAATGTAATGTAAATGTGAAGAAAGAAAAGTGGACGAAAAGATAACTTGCCGTGGGCAGGGACCGAACCTGCGACCTTTGAATAACGCGTCCGATGGTCCACCAACTGAGCTACCACAGCGGCCATCCCCCCCGTCCACTTTATGGCATATATATGTGCACTTAACATGGGAGCGCCAGTCAGCGCCTCCAGTAGCCATGCGGCGAGTCTGGAACAATCTTTACCTGCCCGTTGGCGTCACGTAGTACGTGATCTTATTACGAGCTGGCAGCTGACCAATAATCACTCGCATACTACCTGAAAGCATCACGTCCGCCAGAACGAGACCCCCGCTATGAATGAAGGAAAGGTTGGGAAATCTTTAAGGGCTGGCTCGTGTTTCCTTGTTAGACACAATGGTTTATGAGAACTAAAGCCGTGTTCAGACTACGTGCGCAACGTACGCATCCTCGGTAAGGATCGTAAGCGTAAGCGCAAGCAACGTAATGAGCGTGTTCAGACGTTGTTGGATTTAGCGTAAAGTACGTAACGTAAGGGACGTAAATGTTGCCGGGCCCGCGACTTTTACGACAACTACAGATGCGACCAATGGGCAAAGCAGTTTCGGTTTTCACTTTCCGTTCGCGGCGCTTCTGGCCTCCCCCGATTCCGCGTGTTCATGCGCGTCTTGAAAGCCATGCAGTAGCGTGTCTGTGCAGTTTGGTTTGCCGGATTAAAGCGCAGATGCAATGCGCGTTAATGTGAGCGCACGTAGCGTCTTCCCTTTAGCTCAACCAGGCCAGCCATGGCCAAACACGCGAACCTTGCTAGGCTAAAATTGTAGCAAGGACGCAACGCACATTCAGAGTGGTGATTGGCGCGTCGTAAAAAACGTATCGTACCAAAAAGATCAATGTGAACATAAGTGGTCGCTAGCTACGCAAACTGACGATACAGCCGTTACACGATACGACATTCACGAAAGATGCGACTGCAGTCTGAACGCGGCTTTACAGACAATAATGCCAAGGAAAGTAGAGGGAATTTTATTTGTAGTAAATGCAATGTAAATGTCAAGAATGAAAACTGGACGAAAAGATAACTTGCCGTGGGCAGGGACGCAACCTGCGACCTTCGAATGACGCATCCGATGCTCTACCGACTGAGCTACCACGGCGGCCATCCCCCCCGTCCACTTTATACAGTATATATGTGCATTTAAACGTGGGAACGACAGTCCGTGCCGCCAGTAGCCATGGAGAAAACAAGGTAAAAAAGGGGCCGTGCCTGTTTTCTTGGTGTGGCTCTTCTTGTCCGGACGGTGTGCTTGCTGTGCAGCTCGGTTCCCAAAGCGTATGACTATCTAAGTGCTTAAATAAACGTCACTTGTGTATTTACCTTACGCCATTTTTGTAACTTATGGTCACTTTAAACCATTGTTTAAAGTGTGTTATAAATGCCGTTATAAAGGTGTTATAAATGCCGTTTTTTTCTCGGTCCCGTTCGTCAACTTCAATCTGCCAGTACCCGCTACGGAGATCCATCGAAGAGAAGTAGCGGGCATGTCGCAGGCGATCTAAGGAGTCGTCGATACGGGTAAGGGGATAAACGTCTTTCTTAGTGATGGAGTTCAACTTCCGGTAATCTACACAGAATCGGAGAGAACCGTCTTTCTTCTTAACGAGTACAACAGGTGACGCCCACGGACTGGTCGATGGTTGAATGACGTCATCATCGAGCATTTGTTTGACTTCATGACGAATAGCGTCCTGTTCTTTCTGTGAGACACGGTAAACATGTTGACGCACCGGTTGGACGGTTGGGTCAGTGATTATTCTGTGTTTGGTTAGCGGAGTCTGTCGGACTTTCGATGTAGTGGCAAAACAGTCGCTAAAAGATGACAGCAAACTGAGGAGCCTTTCCCGCTTGTCATGCTCCAATTGTTGATTGACATTGATGTTATTGGTCACGCCCACACTACAGCTTTGATCTGTAGAGATTGTCGTAATCAGAGCGCAGGCACTCAAATCGTCAACTGCTTCCCAGTAGGCTATGGTGGTGCGCCTCGCCAAATGCTTGTATTCACCACTGAAGTTTGTCACTAAGATCGTAGTCCGCCCATTTCGGAGCTCTCCGATACCTCGAGCAATGGCGACCTCTCGACCCAGCAGTAAGGCGACGTTGCCTTCGGCGATGCCTGTGCCTGAGCGTTCCTGTGGGCACTCAACAATGACGAAGACACTGCTGCGAGGCGGCAACGTTACGCAGTCGTCGACAACGCGTAACGCCACACGACGATGTTCTTCCTCGTTATCTGAATCCGCAGAAACGAAGTTAGCGAAGGTCACGAACAAATCGCGCAGGTTAATGACCGCTCCATACTCCTGAAGAAAATCCATGCCCAGTATAACTGGTCGGGAACATTTGGGCAGAACAAGGAAATATGCTACAAAGGCCGACGCACAGATTTCAACCCTTGCGGTGCACCGTCCGACTGGGGACACGAGGTGTCCTCCAGCGGTGATCAGTTGTGGGCCGTCCCATGTCGTCAGTACCTTGCGTAGCTGGGCGGCCAGTGCAGCACTCATGACCGAGTAATCAGCTCCTGTATCGACGAGTGCGGTTACTGGATAGCAGTCGACGGAAACGGTAATAGCAGCAGGCGTTCTCTTAGCGGTTACGGAAGAAGGCGCTAACCGTACGTCATGGGGGGGGGGGGTGGCATCGGAGGATATTTGTCAGTTCGCGTGACAGCGGCCTCACCCCCGGAGGTCGCCGTTCTCAGTTTCCCCGGCGTGGACTTGCGCCGCTGACACCAGCGGACT
Organism: Rhipicephalus appendiculatus; assembly: GCA_030522465.1. Classification (NCBI taxonomy): domain Eukaryota; kingdom Metazoa; phylum Arthropoda; class Arachnida; order Ixodida; family Ixodidae; genus Rhipicephalus; species Rhipicephalus appendiculatus. Next base: position 47,499 of record JALIZH010013238.1, on the reverse strand, counting down.
CAAAAGCTTGTCGGGCGCGGTTTGGTGATGTGGATCCACGGGGTTATGGCGACCGGGACTGTCGTCGCGGCCGTGCAGGAGGGAGATGACTGTTTTCTAGGTACTCTTCAATTTCGTGTGGGCGCTCACCATAGCGTGGACAACGGGCATCCGGGTGGAATCCGCGCAGACCTATTCTTCGGTAGTAGCAGTCGCGGTACATGTGCCCAGCTTCGCCACAGTGGTAGCACAGAGGACTATTGTCGGGAGCCCGCCATACGGTGGACTTCCGAGGGCCAGGACGAAATTCGGCCTGCAAAGCCGGGCGGTGGATTGGGCTGGGGAAAGGTTGAGTGGCCCTAGCGGGTGGATGCGAGAAACGTGCCGTCGACGGCGTAGAGGCCCGCAGGGCATCCGCGTAGGATAGCGTGGGAGGTTCGGCCCGTGATGGTGGTGAGGAAGGAATTATCTGCCTGATTTCACTCCGAATGACGTCGGTAAGAGCTGTGACACTCGGAGGTGCCGCTGCATGACACTTCTGGAGCTCCTCTCGGACGACCTGCCGTATAAGCTCTGTAAGGGCCTCCCTGCCATCACATTCTGGCACCAGCGAGCACGCAGCGGACAGGGCGCTCTGGCGCTCGTACTGCGACAACCGCTGCCGAAGCATGCGCTCCATAATTGTCGCCTCCCGAATGAACTCAGACACCGTTGTCGGAGGGTTGCGCACGAGGCCCGCGAAAAGCTGTTCCTTTACGCCTCGCATTAAGAGGCGCACTTTGTTTTCCTCTGATATTTGCGGGTCAGCTCGTCGGAACAATCGCGACATGTCTTCCACAAACATGGCGACGCTCTCATTCGGCATTTGAAATCTTGCAGACAGTGCCTGCTCAGCTCTTTCTTTCCGCTCGGGGTTGCTGAAGGCCTCGCGGAGTTGCCGATGGAACTCCTGCCAACTGGTGAACGAAGCCTCGTGGTTCTCGTACTACACTCTTGCCGCGTCAACGAGGGAAATGTAGACGTTCTTCAACTTACGGCGATTGTCCCAGTCATTGATGGCAGCCACCCGGTCGAAATGGTCCAACCAGTCTTCCACATCCTCACTGGCATCGCCGTGGAAAGGGTTAGGAGTGCGAGTCGTGTTGGCGATGCATGGTACGGCAGCGAATGCGTCGTGCTCAGTTTGGGTTGCGGTCGTGGCAGACATTTTCCTAGCAGAACTTGCCAGGGGACCGTACTGGGGTGGTAGACCTAGGAGGCGACGGCTGCTTCGATGGATATCAGCAGACCCTGGTGGACTGGCGTTGGTTGTTTCTCGTTCAGGACCACCAGGCATAGGACGTCGGATTACCCAGCACCTCCACCAGTTTGTCGCGAGAGGAAACGACAAAGGGTCGACACGGAACGAACGGCTGTTTACTGTCCGCCACAGCTGCCACGAACTTCTTCGTTCTCAGCCTCTAACCCCAATAGCGCGTGGCAATATTATAAATAAAAAGCATATTATGTTGCATATATGTGCATTTAAACGTGAGAGCGTCAGTGAGCGCCGTCGGTAGCCATGGAGAAAACAAGGTACACAAGGGGCCGTGCCTGTTTTCTTGGTGTGGCTCTTTTAAAGACGAGTCTTTCTTGGGATTCTTCGACGCAGAAATTTTCGGTTTGTCTGTCTGTCTATCTGTCTTTCTGTCTGTCTGTCACCCGATTCAACCACCCGGCCAAAGTTTAAGCACTTGCTGAACGCCCAGCCACCTTCCACAAGCGGCTGCGTTCATACTTGTGAACATTATCGATCAAAAAGTAAACTGTTACGCATATCTGAGGCGCAACATCAATACGTAAATATTAGGTGGTGTGTTCCTTTAATAGAAAATACATAGACGCGCAAGTCTAAAGACCCTAGTGTTTCTTTGGCTGCGCTGAAAATGCGACGCTATGTACAAAAAAGCCTGGCAGTGGCTCTGGGTTCTGCACAAGTTCATGTTTCCCGATGCCACTGCCAGATGGCGTCCATATCTCACGCAGCGCCTCCTCTATTTTATCAATGCCAGCCAGATGCGGCCGATTCAACATAGAAGAGGCGCTGTCTGAGGTAAAGCAAAACAGTAGTACGGCCGGCAGAAGACTACCGTCTTTCGACGACATTTGCAGCGAAGCACGCAGATACGCGGCCAATTTTTTGTCCGGGAGGTGTGTTTGCGTTGCAGCTCGGTTGCCAAAGCGTTACTATCTAAGTGCTTAAATAAACGTAACTTGTGTATTTGGTTGCGCCATTTTGGCAACGTTATGGTTACTTTAAGCCTTTCATGTTATAAATGCTAGACGTTTCATGCACCCTAAATCGACCCGTGCGTCAGTGGTTTGGTCGATTTTTTTTTTGCCTGGTGTACTTTTTTTTTAAATTGTCAAGTCAGCCTCGCTATTGCCTCCACACATGTATTGCTTATCTGGTGAGATTGCGTCTAAATAAAAAAAAAGATGACAAAGGAATAATACCACGTCATTTCCACTTAAACCAACTCGTCGCCAAAGGACATTCCTGAGTGCATGCCTGCAAAACCATTGAACATGTTTTGTTGAGTTCGCTTACAAAGCTGTAGATGTTGTTGAATAATTCTTCTTTTTTTCCTGACTGCAGGCTGTCTACAGCTTCAGCAACATCGTTTTCATAAAAAAGTTTGTCCTTTTTATGCGAGAGTGCGCTTTTCATACTTCACGACTTTCAATCCCCACAAGCGCTACAGTTTGGTCGAAGCTCTAACAGAGACGCGTGCTCGGCTCCAATATTCTGGAATGACTGGAGCATTGCGTAGAAAATCGCTGTATACAGGGTGCAATCAACACGCACACAAAGAGCGAAAGATCTTTTTGTGCTTGCACAAAAAGAGCACAAAATGAGCGAATGATAGACGACATCATACAAAAGGACGAGTGATCGATGTAGGAAACACAGAGAGGCTTCCTGCAGTCTACTCGATTGCTTGTGTACAAACAAGTCACGTCCTTTAGAAGTAAGATCTGGAGGGTAAAGCTCGTATGAAATCACGTCACTCAGAGGGTACCCTGAAATATCCCATTTCACTGCGTTTAACTGCATCCAACCTGGTGCTGTCATGGCTATTTGAGTTTATTGCAATATATGGAGTCACTGACGGTACCAAGTGTTGGCGGAGAACAACACAGAGATCTCTGACCAACCACCGGAATTAGTTTGCTCTTCTACAGGCTTGCGCATAACAGCAATATTTGCGCATGACAATTGCGCATAACAGTGACAATGTAGCGATAAGAACATCTCGTCCGGTGTTCAATAGTATTTTTCAGGAGTTAAGTACACCATGACGTAGTTTTGTAGAAGGCTCTGACGTGGGATAGGCAGTCATGAAATTTCAATAATCACTCCATCTTGCATGTTGTTTCCTATGTTTCTACTTCTGTTAGCCTACGCAGCAACGTAACAGATGAAATTTTAATAATCACTCCATCTTGCATGTTGTTTCCTATGTTTCTACTTCTGTTAGCCTACGCAGCAACGTAATAGATGGGCAAAGCAGCGCGCGCAAATGTCAAAACATTGCAATATTTAGCACTCACGTGACCACAATCTGCGTCGTGTTGTCAAGGTGCATTACAAGCTAACAACTGAAACACATAGTGGTTGTAACATAGCCATTACATTTGACTGCATGGAGTGCTCGGGGGCTGGGTACTTTATTTTCTATGGTTTACTTTTGAAAGATTTGGATTTATCTCAAGAAATTTCAGTGACGTTGGAATACGTGAGCGCGGGCAAGCCCAAGCAAATTCATGGTATCCCATCGTGCATTGCCTGTAGAATTCTTTAATGGCGCTTCGATTTTGAGTAACTGTGCAAGTTTCTCGCTTGCTCTGGAGTGCATCAGATTTCTTTGCCGAGCTCTACCGAAGACTGTTGTGGTTAGTGAAGTAGTTGCACACACAACACATGCCTCTAATCAGACATCTAGGTTTACACAAGGTGCCAAAACAGGTTTTCCTTGAAGCCTTCATAGCATTCGATAGGCTGGCCAGATACGCCACTGACCTCTCCTCCAACTCACGGGTAAATTCAGGGTGCCAGCGACTGTCTTTGCTGAAGTCCCCAAAATTCACGAAGTTTCCCTCGGGGTAGCTATACGGCAAGGCGTTGCACACATCATGCGTATCACCATGCTCATCCGCTTACACAGCCAACACGAGCACGCCATACGGTTGTCACGCGGCAAACAGCCGAGCCTTGTTCTGCGCCTTATTACCCTTGGCGACAACTTTTTATGAGAGCACTGTGGAAGCTACAGAACCGAGGCACATGCCAGCTGCCACGCCAGAAAATAGCACTTAAGTTTACTGATAATTTTCCCCATATCCCTTGCTGAAATAAATGCTGCCGTATTTAGTATGAGACTCAAACAGTTGCCGGAAGTCGTAGGTGAAATGCACTTATTGTTCACTTTGCAGGAATGCCTTCCTTTTCTTTCCATTTTTTAGACAGCAGCACCTTTTCAGCACACCCGTTTTCCAAAGTAAACTTGGCGTCCAAAACATGCAGGGTCAGCGTGCGGCCGCAAACGGGCTGTTTAGTTTTCAAAGATCAAATATACTGGTAACGGGATACTAAAATTTACACTGAACCATCGAAATGTTTCTCTGGATTCGCATTTTCGTGAACATAATTTTCTGAACGTGTTAACGATTCGAGTGAGCAAAACCGAAATCAACCGCAAACTACCGTACTACTTGTGGAGTAACACAAATGTGCGGAAGCCCCACCTCCAAAGCCTTCACTCCAATGTAAAGATTATCTGTCGCTTAGTCTAGTAAAGTCAACCGCAGCCTCTTGTTTAAGCAGTTAAGCGTGCTTGAGTCAACCTGCCTTGCGGTACAGGCAAAGCTGGTTAATACAGCACGCGGTTAATACAGCACGCGATCATGTGCGAGATCAGGTATATTGGCTTGCAAAGAGGGCACGTTCAATATTGTCACAGTACTAACTCGTTTTGGCATCCACTAAAGCGAAGCAATTGCTCATGACAGTGTGGACTGCATGCTTTTCTACACAACTAAACTGGCCCTGTGCACCTTTTGCTCCTGTTCCCCTTCTTGCCGAGTATGCTGAAACCTGTATTCGTCAAAATTATTCGCCAGGTCAACTTATTTGCCATCTCATCCAGAAAGGTTACACTATAAAAAAAATGTGTCACAATATGGAAGAAGTTGCTGGTAAAGTATTGCTGAAGATATTTTCCTCAACAAAGAACAGCAGCAGGTTGCGGTTCACGGAGATTCTGTAACTCTTTTTTTCCGTATTGCCATACAGATCATCCTTCTGTTTCTATACATGCATGTAATATCTGTGCGTTCCTGAACGCGGGGAATTTTGTTATCCCGGCAAGAAGGGGAACATGATCAAAAGGGGCACAGGACGAGTTTAGTTGTCTGCAAAAGCATGCAGTCCGAGCTGCCATGGGCAATTGCTTCAAGCCGGAATAGACCATTTCCGGTTATTAAAAAAAAACACAAGGGTTTCTGTAAAACGGCCTGCCAGCAAATTATCCCGTTTTTACGAATGAAAGCAGGTTTTCCTAAAACGGTTACTCCTGTCAGTTTAGAGGAAAACTTTAGACACCTAAGGACCATCATAAGAAAGACGAAGCACACGAAGAGAGCGTCTTGACGCTCTCTCGCTAAGTTTTCTGTTTCTTTTCGTGGTGCTTAAACGTCTAAAGCTTTCCTCAAAGTAATGTACCAACTAGGCCAGTAACACGTTCTTCAGCGCACTTCTGTAAGAGTTTCCCTCTATTTATCTTTATATTTTACTCGTCGTTCTACAGAAGGGAAAGAGAGGGTTCCCTTGTAATGATTTTCCGTGCTTGACTGGGCTTTTGTGTTTTTTCCTGATATTAAAGGAAATAGTGTTATTTTACAGAGCATGAAATACACTTAGTTTAAGTAGTAATTAATTCGTGAAAATTAACACAAGCCTGCGTTGAATTGTCTCGGCCAGAGAAAAGCCTCAGCAGAGAACAGTGATTTGCGGTAGGGGGGCGAGACACTGGAAGTTGTAAAGGAATACGTTCACTTAGGACAGGTAGTAACCGTGGAAGCCGAACCATGAGAGTGTAATAACTAGGAGAATAAGGATGAGGTGGATCACTCACGCCAAGCATTCTCAAATCATGAATGGTAGTCTACCACTATCCCTCAAGAGGCAGGTGTATAACAGCTGCATCTTACCTGTACTTACCAACGGAGCAGAAACCTGGAGGCTTACAAAGAGGGTTCAACTTAAATTGAGAACGACGCAGCGAGCATTGGAAACGAAAATTATAGGTGTAACCTTAAGAGACAGGAAGAGAGCAGAGCGGTTCAGGGAACAAACGGGGGTTAAGGATATCTTTGTTGAACTTAATCAAGAAGAAATGAACACGAGCCGGGGACGAAGCGCGTGGGCAGGATAACCGCTGGTCATAAAGCGTGACTGACCGGATTCCAAGGGGAGGCAAACGCGTGAGGGGGGAGACAGAATATTAGGTGGGCAGGTGAGATTAGTAAGTTTGCAGGTATAACGTGGCAGCAGAAAGCACAGGACCGGGTTGATTGACGGAACATGGGAGAGGCCTTTACCCTGCAGTGGGCGTAATCAGGCTGATGATGATGATGGTGATGTGTTGAATTGTGGGCAAGTTTGAAATATCAGTACTGTGAAAAAGCTGCTGTTTCAAAGGAATGTTCACGCTGCTACTTATACCTTACGAGTAGGGCGTTTTATCATATCCAGTGTACACATCAGGAATTCGTGAGTTTCCTCAACACTTGTGTTTGTACGTTTTACAGTGCTGCTTCAACCTACACTAATGCTGTACGTACGTAGTGTGCGTGCATGCATGCACCACTCCTGCTCCTGCATGCCAAATAAATAATGATGCACCTTTCAACAAAGCACGGATTAATCTCTTTGCACAAAAAAAAACGTGCTACTAATCATATCTTCCAAATTTAAAGGCTAGTCTTTTCTTTGTTAGACACAATATATATTAATGAGAACTAATGAAAAATGATGCCAAGGAAAGTGTAGGGGGACGTCAGTTGTAGTAATTATGATGTAAATGTGAAGAAAGAAAAGTAGATGAAAAGATAACTTGCCGCTGGCAGGGACCAAACCTGCGACATTCGAATAACGCGCTAGATTCTTCACCAACTGACCTTGGGCGGTGGTCATCCCTCCGTCTACTTTAGGGGGTATATATGTGTTTATTTAAACCTGGGAGTGTTATTCAGCGCCGCAGATAGCCATGACGGCGAGTGTGAGCACACTATTTCTGCCTGTTGGCGTCACGTAGCTCGTATCGGACCAGTATAAACATATAAAAGGGAGCTCGTCAGACAACTCTGATCACCAGAAGTCGAGTTTCTGGGTTCCCCTTCTTCCTCGTCCGCAACAGTGTGAGGGTCTCGACTGGGCATCTTCGATGCCTTCATGTGATATTCCAGCGTTCATTGGTCGATCTCCTTCCGGCCAAAAATAAGACATGCAATAAACAGAGTTTCACGTCCACTGCAGTGGCCGTGCGTCGTGCCACTCGCTTAGACTTCAAGAATTAGCTCCAGCAGAGGCGAAGGTTTCCCATTCAACAGAGGAAGGAGGGGGGGAAGGTGGAGTCCTACTAACTTCAAACTTTTAACACGAAAGTGTTTTATGCCGGGGTCCACCAAGTATATCCATTACGGAAATGACGTTGATATAATTAACGCTACGAAATGAGAAAGAAAAATTATTTGTGAAAATGTTCCCCCCGCCGGGAATCGAACCTCTGACTCCGTGGCCTGCGACGAAGGGCGCCCGGTTTCTTACCGACTAAGCCACTGACGCAGCTGGAGAGCACCCTGCCAACGCGCCTTATATCTCTCACACATTCTCTCTCGCACGGTGCTCTTTGTTGGCGTGGCGGGTCTGTGTCGCCGCCTGCGAGCAGGGGAAGAGAAGTAATGCGGCATGACACTTACCATACTAGTAATACTAGCGCCGATAGCGCGGAGGCCATGCTTCTCGGAGGCCATGCTTTAACTGCGTCTCGATAGCAGTAAAAACATTGGCCGCGCTAGCATCGGAGAGTCGCTGATGTAGTTATGCTCTTTGCCTTTAGCTTCGTGTTAGCCTGTGACGGCTCTTTGTCGGATTAGTGCATCTTCCACATGCACCAACGTTGTTTCGCCGACGGCTACTTCGGGTGCAATAGCACCGACTAATGAAACTGCTGCAGTGAGCGCGGCCGCAAGGCAGCGATGTCGACGGGCGAATGTCGTGCCTTGGTGGAGCGAGACAGAGGCCAGCAGGACGTAGAACGCCTGCGCGCGCTCGCGGCTCGAGCTACGAACCTGTGCCTCCCGCTGCGTGGTAGTGTATGCATGAGTGCAGGAGTAGGTTACCTTATTACTCAGGAGCGCACACCGTACCTCTTCTCTTTGAAGACGCGCATATCGAGTGTCAGTGTTCATTACGTGCTTATTGGTGTCTTTGCGCTGGATTCACGATACGCTGTGTCCAGGTATATCATGTTGACAACTTCAGCTACAACAACGGTTAATCCATGACCATGGGCGTTAGTCGTCGCGATGGAGATTAGCCACTAGGCGTCAGCGTGGGTGTGTCCACGTCAAACGGTGCTATAGCTGTCAAACACCAATAGACATTGTACAAGCTCTCATATATCGCTACACAATAAGAACTACTTCTGCGAAGACGCGTTTCACATTCGTGTTATACCGATTCCTATGACGGAGGGATCAGTCATGTTTTTTCCCCTGACACAGGCACACAAAATAAATCCGTCATTGTGACGTTCAATATTTGGTAGTGTTTGTATGCACTGATCACAGCAGCAGCGCACTTAGTGCAAGATTCGAGCAAAGTTAGTAATTAAGACTAGTAAGTAATGCCTTCCCCGGTAACCTTCCTCAAAAATATGACTTAAAAGTCAGTCGGCATCAACATGCGGAGGGTGGAGAGTAGGGTTTATTGGGGAGGGACGGCAAACGCATTCTTGTTTTACCCATTACTCGTAACTAGTAAGGGAGGCCACTGATTTCGGGCACACCTAAATTTAAAAACAAATGCTTAGCAAATCGTATATATTACGCGTTGTAAGGTGGTGCCAGTCCCTCAGTGAAGACGCACTGCATGGCTCTATCGCCCGACAGCTTAATCTCGGGCGAAGCAGCACACAAAACGACACAATCACGCACACATAAAATCTCGCAAACACAACCGTTATCTCAGCTTAATCTCATTCACCCACTCAGCTCTTTCACCCATCTCGGTTGAGGTGTCGCCTGACGGTAATGTATGGGTCCCATTTCAGTCGTCCCTGTGGGGCCATTAGCCGCAGTCGTGTTTCATTGATCGCTCCCACGGGCAGACCGTTAGCCGGCGACTGGCACTGATATGTCCCGAACGATTCACGTTCCTTCTGATCTCTTATTCTGGCTCGTCGTGTAACGTTCTAACCCACATCGAAAGTCACAGCGATGTATTCTCTCTTAACAAAATCTATCTTTTTTAGGCAGCGTTCGTCTTTACTGCTTAGGCACATATGGGTATGATGAATGTGAACTCCATATAAAATAATTAAACAAAAACTCGAAGTGTTGTAAACGCGACACGGGTTTGCGCGCTAAAGCGAATTCTACGTTATCGATCATGCACTGCAGAGCTGCATAAAAAAATGTTTTTATTATGAGACATCACGTGTACAATGGTTACAATATTTGTTCTGTGTTTAGTCTTTTGGTGTCAGAAGTCAATGGCATGCATCTGTGCTAGATTTTTTGATAAGTGTAAGCGCTCTCTTCTGCAGCACTCATCTAGTAAATCAAACCATGGCTCTTCAGAGTAAAAGAATGAAGTGGCAATTTTAAGACTCGTATTTTTTGTTAGACACAACATTAATGATATTTCTCATTATCTTCTCAATATCAATGTTACTTCTCAATTATTATTGGCTCTTCTGAGTAGTCATTCTAGTCTTGTTTTATTATGAAGTCATAGCGGCGATGAATCGTTTATCAAACGCCTTCTTACGGTAACAGTGGTGTTGTCGGTATTGGAAAGTTGTAATTTACTAATGCGCGAAAAATTGTTGGTCCCCTTGGTGTCCCCTTAAGTCCCTTGAATGTTAGATCACTACCTGAAGTGTTGTCTGCAAATAATGACATTATTGTAAATAAGCTTCGCATAATAAAAAAGTAACGGTGTCATAGCCTTACGAATAGCAGCTGCTAGTTATAGGATTTTACAGTCTGCCTGCGTGCGAAAAGTGTTTGTAATCGGCTAACGCTCAGGCTCCATCTTATCTTCCACTTAGAAAAATACAATTAGGTAATATCCGTATATGTTTATAAGAATCTGTTCGTGCTTCGAAGCTAAGCATGGGGCAACAACGCGGTCATGCTGATGCGCAGCAGGTTTTTGTTCTTGTCATCACATTCGTTGCACTGATGTAATGAAAGCCAAACAATGTGATTTAAAATATAAGCATGTTGAGCATTGAAGGTTGCCAAGTAGGTGCGTTTACCTGATTCAGAGCAGACGTGTTCAGTCTGTATATTCAATGTAGGCAGCTCATATTTGTGTCCGCTCACGAAAGCCGGAGAGATACTATACCAGGAACAACTGAAAAGAAATGTTACTTGTATAACCGCCATGGTTCAGTAAGGCATGCGTGCAAAATCACTCACGAGACGTCCTGACGAATGAATAAGAAAAAGGCGCACATTTCAAACTCGGAAACGAGTTTTGCTGGCATCACACTTTCCGTCCACTTCTCACTCATACTTATACAAAACATGCAGCATTGTTGCGATAGAGCAGTGTTTTGTTTTATTCAGAGCAGCGCCTTCATTGTTTTATTTTCTATAGACCAGGGAATCGTTTCTTTCGTGCTGTTCAACGCAAAGGGATAGAGAAGGAGCCGGGAAAACGAAAGGTGATCCCATTTTCTTCTAGGATCAAGGGCTTCAATCACAAAACATACGCAATGTCGAATACTTTATTGTACCTTCTCATTTCATCCTCAAACCTGTTAATTTACATCGCTTTTTTTTTTTTGTTTGCTGTAAGGGACGGCAAGACGCTTTCTATTCGGCAATTCGACAATGCTTGACACTTTCATGGGCACCACCTTGAGTGATGATTCCTCGACAACATGTGCGATCCTAGCAGCCGATTTTGTTTGATCTGGAATGACTGGAGAATCGTGTCAGTCGGGAGAGTACACCGTGTCGTTTTTAGGCCCTACAGAGCCTCACGTCTATGGAAATAAAAATAAAGTAAAATAATGATTGTTCCCTGTACTCACAAAAAAAGGCAAGACCATAATCGTCGTGCCAGACGGGCTAAACGAAAAGAATGGCTCCAAGCTTGCACTATGCCGCGCAATGCTCGATACACTGCGAAGCTTATCGGTCTCTTGCTTTTTATTGCTGCACCTAGGCAGAACTCTTTCTTGAACTTCTGCTTTAATTTGGCCTTGAATGTGGCCGTGGTGATGTTCAACTTTTGCTCGAACTTGGCCCTAGCAATGTTGAAGTTTTCCTTAAACTTCGCTGTAGCGATCTTGAAATTTTGCCTGCAACTTTTTGTTGAACTTTTGCGCCAAGCCTGGAAACATCGAGACATGATGATTCTGAAGACAAATCTGGTTGCATCTATGTTGCTTCTAGGCCTTAGCTAGGTGATGCAGGTTTTTTTCCTAGGTTGCTTCTAGGTCGCTGCTAGGCTTTAGCTAAGTGATGCTAGGTTTTTCTACGTTGACACTCAGAGCAGACAGGTTCGCGTGAAACCACAGAGTCACAGACGCGACATGGGCACGTCGTCATTGGCGTAGGCCTTTCATCACTTCAGGGTCTTCTCGCAGCTGCCGTTGCCTTTCCCGTTCCTTAACATTCTCTCGTTGTACGTACTCGGGGCTTCGGCTCACCGCTGTCGTTTCGCAGCTATTGATTGGTCTAACTGCTGCCTTCTATTTTTTAAGTGGAAGTTGTGTTTAATTGGACTTTACGCAATTTCTGTGGCACATACCTGTTTATGGTGGTGATATTTTTCTAAAGGCCGCACGAATTTCTGTTACACATACCCGTTTCTTGGGCTAACTGTTGCCTTCTTCATTTTTTGTGGACCAGTGGAGACTCGAGAGTAGTGGAATTTTCCCAATTTCTGTGGCGCATACCCGCTAATGGTGGTGATAATTTTTGGTACGTGCTGAACAAGAAACAATTTGCTAAAGTGCTCCGTTCTCAAAACAGCACTTATACGAAAAAGCATTTCTTCCTCTGGTGATGCTTGCAAACGTTTAATTCCACTGCGTAGCCCACTTTTTAAAAAGAAAGCATATCCTACAAGAAAAGATCAGCAGATAAATTACAGCCCGAGCCCACAGATCTTAAGTACCGCAGCGTGGACAGCCGTTGACAAGAAACGAAGTCTAAGAGAGACAAAAACTGAGCTTTAATGTTTTCGTTTTTGAACACGAAAGTGTTTTATGCCGGAGTCCACCAAGACTTCCGTGACGTATTTCCGTCACAGAACTTAGGCCAAAAAAATTCACACGATCAGATGGAAAAGAAGGAAAATTTTCGTCAATTGGAATCGAACCTACCACCTCTCGGTCCGCAGCAGCCTGTGCCGGGCACGCTACCCATTGCGCCATGGTTACACAAAATGGACCTTTACAAACGCGCATTTTATAGCGTCTGTGAACGGTAGAGTGAAGTAGTGCATAATGATCCATTGCCCCCACAATTAAACTCCTGCAACGCGGCGTTGCCATGCGTCCGTCCTACTCGACGCATTTCTAATACGAGAAGTGCAGTTTTGTCAACGCCTTAACCCACACGGCGAGGTGGCGATCTTAGCCCAAACCTCAGTCTCACTCATAGCATTCACATTAAAAGTAGAGGAAACGCGCGCGTTGCGTTTCCCTCTAGTCCGGCCATGGTGTTCAAGAGCTCTTCAACAGGCCGCGGGATGGCGGCCTTAGCCAAAGTTCTGTGTCCAGTGAGCGATGCTCTTCGGGCTGAGTAATACTTGTTGTTGAGCGAGTTGGGTTACATCACAGGGGCGCATAATAGCGCAAATTTAGAAAATGTGGTTGATCCCTCTGATATAGGAATCGGTATAATACACGAAAGTGAAACGTGCCTTCACAAAAGTAGTTCAATGTTTCTTGCACATTTATATATATTGTAAGCACATTTCAAGTACTTCATCGTTCTCACTTGTACATATCATCATCATCCCGACTCTTCCCTCTTGGTGTTCTGAGCCGAGGCAGACACTGCCAAATAAACGGTGCTGCTGACCTTGTCTGGTGAGGTCTTCCTGCGTCTTCCAGAGTGGTGGAGGTTGGTCAAGATCCCGACGTCCCCCCTGCGTTCGTGTTCTACCTGGAGCTACGATCCGGTCGCCGCTTGCGCATGGCCACCCCCGCAGCTATGCAGTCATCCGACCAAACAGCTAGCCCTAACGCTACAGCACCGACTCCACCGGCTGCCCTTCCTTCGTACACTGTCACAGGCCCCATGCGCGAACCACCCATGTTCGCGGGTCTCCGCGGTGACCACGTCGAGGACTGGCTCGACATTTACATCCGCGTGAGTTCAGTCAATCGGTGGACCGAAGCCGAGAGATTGACTTATGTACCCTTCTACCTCACCGGTATTGCGAAAACCTGGTATTTTAATCACCAAACTGACTTCGTCAATTGGTCCGCTTTTACCACCAAGCTGCGACAAATCTTCGCAAGCTCATCCAGCCGTTCGGAGATCGCGAAGCAAAAGCTGGCTGCGCGTGTTCAACTCGCGCACGAGTCGTACGTTTCGTACATCGAGGATGTCTTGGGCCTCTGCCGTCGTGCGAACAGTGAAATGACGGAAGCCGAGCGCGTTCGCCATATCCTCAAAGGAATAGGCACGCTCGCATTCAACGCCATGGCTGTTCACAACCCTACCACGGTTGAAGATATTACCTCGACATGCCAGCGCCTAGACGAGCTGCAATCCCTTCGCCTCCAGCAAGAGAGCGATCCTCGCCTTACTCCTCCCTCGGATTTACGAGCGCTCATCCGCACCATCATCCGCGAAGAACTTCAACTGCAGGAACAGAGTCGATCATCTGGCGCCTCCGCCCAAGCGTCACCTTTCGACCTGCGCAACCTTGTCAATCAGGAGCTGGCAGCCATGGCGTCACCAACAGTACCTCTCGCTCCATCAGCATGCCCGCTACCAACATACGCTGATATGGCAGCCATGACGGCGCCGACAGCATCGGTTGCTCACACCACACGTTCGACGCCCACATACGCCGATATTGCCGCAATACCACCTGCTGCCGTAACGCCTGGGCCTACTGAAGTTGCCTATGGTCATTTGGCTTCTGTGGGAGGCAGAGTACCTGTTGCGCCCTCGTATCCTGGGTGGCGTTCATCCCGTCCCGTCTGTTTTTACTGCGGTATACGTGGACATATATCTCGTTATTGCCGTCGCCGCCATCAGGATGAACGACGAGGCTACGCTGACTTCGAGCGAGACCGGACCCGAAGACCCGATCCTTATTGCCCCGACTTCTACCCATCCACGCAGCACCGGTCTCCGTCGCCTCCCGCGTCCCCGCATCAACGTCAGGACTCCCGTCCCTCTAGACGACGATCTCTTTCGCCCTACCGCCGCTCTGCCTCGCCGCTTCGCCCCATCTCCTGCCTTGCTGACCAACATCCGGAAAACTAAGGATTGCAGTTTGTGGAGGGAAAACTTGCGTCCTGTCGATCTCCTAAATTACCTCCTGTTCGCCCAGCCAATATGTTGTCAGTGACTGTTGAAGGTGTTCCTGTTCAAGCTCTTGTTGACACCGGTGCCGCCACTTCTGTTTTGCGTAGTGACTTGTGCTCGCGGCTCCGTAAAGTCAGAACACCTTATGTGGGACCTGTGTTGCGCGGTGCAAATAACGTGCTGATTCAACCCGACGGACAGTGTACGGCTCGCGTTTCCATCGACGGCATACGTCACCACATCGAAATGATTGTATTACCCAAACATGCGTTCATGAACTTATTCTCGGTTGGGACTTTCTACATTCTGCTTCCGCTGTTATATCATTTAAAGAAGACGTCGTTCATATCTCGCATACAGCGGATGCACCCATTTCGGCATTGTCACCCTCGATCTCCAGCTTACTCGTCGTTGAAGATTGTGTCCTGCGTCCTGGTCACGAACACGTGGTAGCTGTCGCATCTACCCAAGTAGCCGATGGTGATGCACTAGTTTCGCCTTATTTTCGTTCCACTTCACGTGGAATTCTCGTCGCCTCTTGTCTCCTCCGGTTTTCCTGTGGCCGTGCTTTTCTGCCCGTTTGCAACACAACTGCAGAATCCATGCTGTTGCCCAAGGGGATGACTGTGGCGACGATAGACGCCTCTCCATTGACCTCCATCGCAGCACTTTGCCCGTCTTCGTCACCAGTACCGACTTCAGGTTCGAATTCTTCCTCATTTCGAGCAGTCATCGGTTCAGACTTAACGTCTGCACAGTCCGAAGCTCTATTGGCACTTTTAGCTAAGCACAAAGCTTGCTTCGATAGCTGTGCCACAACCCTGAGTCAGACTTCCGTGGCTGTACACCGCATTGAAACCGATGGTTCTGGTGTGATACGCCGTCGGCCATATCGTGTATCGCAGTCGGAAAGAAAAGTCATTGAAAAAGAAGTTGGCGACATGCTATCACGAAATATAATACGGCCCTCTTCCAGTTCTTGGTCGTCTCCGGTCGTTTTAGTGAGAAAAAAGGATGGCTCTGTTCGTTTCTGCGTTGACTACCGAGCGCTGAATAAGATCACACGTAAGGACGTATATCCTATGCCTCGAATTGATGACGCTTTAGACACACTCCAAGGGGCGAAATATTTTTCGAGCCTTCACCTACGATCAGGCTACTGGCAAATTCCCATGAACGAGGCTGACAAAGAAAAAAACCGCCTTTGCTACGCCGGACGGGCTTTATGAATTTAATGTAATGCCTTTTGGCCTGTGCAACGCTCCAGCAACATTTGAGCGGATGATTGATACTGTTCTTCGTGGCCTAAAATGGAAGACCTGCCTCTGTTACTTAGATGATATCGTTGTTTTTTCATCTACCTTTACTCAACATCTTCAACGATTAGACGAGGTACTTCAGTGCCTTTCCAAGGCTGGCCTTCAGATAAATACGAAAAAGTGCACATTCGCCAGCAAAAGTATCAAAGTGCCCGGTCACGTCGTTTCGAAAGACGGCATCCAACCAGACCCTGACAAGATCACAGCTGTACTACAGTTCCCTCGACCATCCAACCAAAAGACGTTGCGCAGCTTTCTTGGTCTCGCGTCCTACTTTCGTCGCTTTATACGCAACTTTGCTACCATAGCGGCTCCCCTAAATCAGTTACTAGTCGCTGGTGCTTCTTTCGCATGGTCCAACGACTGCGAGTTCGCGTTTGAAACTCTGAAAGGACGCCTGACTTCCGGACCAGTGCTCCGCCACTTCGACGAGAGAGCACCCACTATACTGCACACTGACGCAAGCGCACAAGGCATTGGGGCCGTCCTTCTGCAGCGTGATGCCTCCTCTAAAGAGCAGGTTGTGGCATACGCTAGCCGGACTCTGTCGACAGCTGAGCGCAACTACACGATCACGGAACAAGAGTGCCTGGCTATCGTCTGGTCGATACAGAAATTCCGCCCGTACCTCTACGGTCGGCATTTTACCATCGTCACCGACCATCACGCACTGTGTTGGCTGTCGTCAATGAAGAATATGTCAGGACGTCTAGGGCGCTGGATACTGCGCTTGCAAGAGTACGACTTTACCATCACCTACAAGTCTGGAAAATGTCATCATGATGCCGACGCGCTATCCCGATGCCCGCTTTCGATCTCTCTTGAGAGTACGTCCTCCACATCGCCTTCGAACGGCTCCGACGTCCAGCCTGCCTCACAACACCTTTTGCTCGCTGCACTGGACCAAATTCAACTATCTTCGCCCTCCGATTTCCGCTCACTTCAGCGGGCAGACTCTTACTGTCGGACTTTCATTGATCGCCTTCGCGGTGTCACTAAACCACCCAACAGCCGCTTGCGACGCCAGCTTCGGCATTTTCGCCTCGATGACGGTGTGCTTCATCGATTTATTTACCATCCCACGGGTAACAAGTGGGTGCCAGTCCTCCCCCGCTGCCTTCGTCTTCGAGTTTTGGAAGCATTCCACGATGACATTGCTGCCGGTCATCTAGGCTTCCGCAAGACCTACGACCGCATCAAGACCCGCTGCTTCTGGCCGGGCTTGTCCACAACGGTAGCCAAATACGTGGGCTCGTGCGCGTCGTGTCAGCACCGTAAGCGATCGACATCCCCGCCGGCTGGTTTCCTGCAGCCTCTTCCTTGTCCGACCGCACCTTTTGAATTTGTCGGAATTGACTTGTATGGACCCTTGCCGTTGACGTCTTCTGGTCACCGCTGGATCGTCACTGCAGTCGACCATTTGACAAGATACGCCGAGACGGCGCCTCTTCGTTCTGCTACCGCTACAGAAATCGCCGACTTTTTCTTGCAGTCCATCGTCTTGCGCCACGGAGCTCCTCGCGTTCTTCTGAGTGACCGTGGCAAAGCCTTCATTTCCGAGGTCCTCGAGGAAGTCCTGCGGGCGTGCAATACGACGCACAAAACCACTTCTACATACCACCCGCAGACGAACGGCCTTACTGAGCGCTTCCACCGAACGCTCTCTGACATGATCTCCATGTACTTACCTGACCACAAAAGCTGGCATAACATTTTACCATTTGTCACCTTTGCCTACAATACTGCGATACAACGATCTACTGGCTACAGCCCTTTTTTCCTCGTGTATGGACGATCTGCTTCCTCCGTCTTCGACACGGCATTCTTCTTTGCTCCTGCTCCTTGCAGTACTTCTCTGCCAGAAGACTTTGCAGCTCGAGTCGCGCATTGCCGTGAAATTGCTCGTAAAAACACCGAAGCTACTCAAGAGGAGAGAAAACGTCGCTGCGATAGCAAACGACGCAACGTTGCCTTTAATCCCGGTGATAAGGTCTTACTATGGACCCCGGTGCGAGCGTCAGGGCTTTGCGAGAAATTCCTTCACCGGTACCTTGGCCCCTACACTGTTCTACGACAAACTTCCCCAGTGAACTATCTCGTCAGCCCGCTTCAGTCTGTCACAGACCGCCGTCGTCGCAACACGGAAATCGTTCACGTGTCGCGCATGAAGCCTTTTGCTACTCGTTCAGACGATCTCTGAGTGGCGGCCAGGTTGGTCGCTTCGAAGAGGGGGGGAAATTAGTGTAAGCACATTTCAAGTACTTCATCGTTCTCACTTGTACATATCATCATCATCCCGACTCTTCCCTCTTGGTGTTCTGAGCCGAGGCAGACACTGCCAAATAAACGGTGCTGCTGACCTTGTCTGGTGAGGTCTTCCTGCGTCTTCCAATATCTATTGGTGTTTAGTGGGTACAGCACCCTTACATGTTGATGCACACATGTTGACACCTGGTGACACGTCTTCTCCATCACGCCAACAAACGACTCACGACGGGGATACATTTTCCGGAGACACTGCATAGCACGCACCGGAGCATCGCACAAATCCCACTTGAACCACAGGCGTTCGCAAACCGTGCATGCGAAACCGAACGGGTTTTCACTCAATCATTTTTGAACTCACGGTCCGCTGCAGCGAAGGGTGCGTGATTTGCGGGTCGGCGACCGCCCTGTCGATGTGCTTGGCATGCAGCGTCGTGCTGGCGAGCAGCGTCCTGCTGGTTGACAGCTTCGGCGAAGATACGATCATTTCGGTCCTGCATCGATGTCTGTATGGCAGCCAGTTGGGTCACGATGCGCTCAACTTCACAAATGCGAGAGGCAGAGTTCTCAGCTTGAGCTGTGAACCTGCTAAGGCCTCCCGCTCCCACCTGGCGTGTCCATGGCTGCACCAAACTCACTTGCACGACATTCGCCCGTCCACGCCGTTGTCTTTCGGTGGCGCGCAATGCAGTTCTCGCAGTCGGTACCATCGCACTCGTATCGCTCGTCACCGTAGACGGCGAAGCTACAGCATTGGTGCATATTTAAGCTGCACTACGCACAACACGCAAGCACAACGCGAAAGACGAAGCACGTAACCCCCCACCAATACAACGTGAAAGACAAAGCACGTAACTGTGTCGTCACCGAGTCAAATCAGCGCGTTGAGCTCATCGCAATTACAGCCTCCGTCTGTGGCCTCCGAAATTAGCTCCAGACACATTGTCGGAGCTGACTGCAGGGGCCACAATACACTGTGTTTCAAGTAGGGCAAACACATGGTGTCGTACACGCTCCCCCCGACCCCCCTAGTCAAGAGGGGAAAACAACGCTTCCAAGAAGCAGTAAGCGAGTGCGCATTTCCATGCTTTCTGCTTCCACTTCATCTTACGAGACGGGGACGAGACAGCGACTGCAAGAAGGGCTGCAGGGTGGAAGACGATCGTTAGTTAGGAGAGCAAATCATCAATCTTGACATATAAACATGTTTTAGATAAGTAGTTTATTTCCTCGCCTGTCTGAAAACATGTGTATTACGTAACACCGAGGATATTGCCACGCGCGTTTCTTACTTTCATTCTTGTTGTACTCGGTTTTCGCCCACAAAGACTGTCCACATGCTCAGCGCAAACCGCGGCTGATTGTTCTAGAAGCTCCACGATTATTGCAGATCGTTGTGTTAAGACTGCGCGCAAGACGCGAGCACTCTAGCTTATTCCAGAGCTTGCACGACGACCAGTTATAAGGCTAGAATGTTCGACGCGTGATGTATAAAAGCCGGTGCGTTCCAGCGATGATCAGATTATCGACGGCCGACGCTCTGTTCGCCGCTCTCAGTGCCAGCGTGTATTGCTGTAGTGTGACCTTCAGTTTCTCGGCCACAAGTTCGGCCAAAATAAAGAGTTTCTTTTTCTTCGAGTTTCTTCGCCGACTGTTGCCTTCGTCGACGTCACGAAGACGTGACAATATCGCCAACGCGTTCAAAAGCCCACATTTTAGTATTGGTTTCACTTGCGAAATGCAGGATTGATCCGATTGCAGTTTCTCGACATAATAATCAGGTATGAAACGCACCACACGTGCTGGCAGTAGAGGAAAGAAAGAAATTCTCACCTTCGAGTGAAGGCACTCGAAGCACTCGAAACTTATCAAAGGAGGCATAGCTTTACCATGCATTCAGCGAGCGCCCAAAAAAGCCTGCCATCGTCTTCTAGAGCACAGCCTTAACGATCAGTTTAATAAACCGAAAGAGAGTGGCTATCACGAAGCATGCTCGTAGGAATCAGTGAAAAGCTCTTAAAGAAAAAAAAAAGAAACACGCGCATACAATTAAATGGGCAAGGTCGACCTCAGCAAAGCGGTAATTATTCTGTACTCTAACAGCATCTCGCACGAAGAAATTTTGTATGAAGAAAGTAGGGAAAAGATAGGTGCCATTGTTTTGCTCTCAGCACCTTACAAGCTTAAGGCGCTCTGAAAGTGTAGTGACGGATAACCGGACGGAGAAAAAGTGCTGAACAAACCATCAAGACGCCTTTGTACAGGGTGCTAAGAATGTGGTTCATAGTATTCACCTAACGTGAGGTGAAAATGCGTAGGGCCGACCGGACGC
Source organism: Rhipicephalus appendiculatus (assembly GCA_030522465.1). Classification (NCBI taxonomy): domain Eukaryota; kingdom Metazoa; phylum Arthropoda; class Arachnida; order Ixodida; family Ixodidae; genus Rhipicephalus; species Rhipicephalus appendiculatus. The sequence continues at coordinate 26,766 of JALIZH010013238.1, read as the reverse complement.
TGCGTTAATGACCCTCCTCCTGGAATACAAAGAAGCCTGCCGACAAGTGCAAGGAGCAGGCCACGTGGCGGCACATTTCAAATAATGCTAATGGAAGCCACAGTTCCTCGACACCTCGTTTTTAGCACGTGACAGCGACGATGATAAAGGGGAGATGAAAGAAGCGTTTTTATCATAGGTGCAAAAGAACAATGCATCAGTACGTTACATTTAGCGAAGTTAGAAATAAAATTTCCAGAAAATGATGCACTCTGATTTGCCGAATATTTGTGTTTGTGCTTAATTTTCTTGTGTTTTCCTTTTCGTCATTTTACTACGTTCCGCCCTTCACTTTTCCCTGATATCTGATTGTTACCCTTTTAGACACTTACCAATATATGAGCAAAGCAGTTGCAAGTTTGCGCACTGCCTGTCCTGTAGTTCCATTCTCGTATCCGTCACGTAATACGAAGAGCGAGAACAAATCATCAACAACTACCAACTAGCCTGGTTCATCGCCCTGCTAAACACTATGCAGGTGTTGCGAACACCGTCTTCATTTGCCGACGATCAACCTGCCGGCGGTAGTGTCTTGGACAGTGTAGTGTCGTCTACGACCATTCAGCGCGTATTACAACGTGAAAGACAACGCACGTAACTGTGTCGTCACCGAGTCAAATCAGCGCGTTGAGCTTGTTGTAAATTGTTTGAACCGCCCGCGGGAATGTCACGCGCATCGAAGGACTTTGAGAACGAGGAAGAAGAAGACAACGTTGAGTAAAAGAGAACACGCTCTTTGACATGGATGCTCGGCTTTGCGTCTTTTTTCTTTGGCGCCTTTAGACGCCGAAGCGCGGTTTTCCCACATCGATTTTGGTGCCGAAACCCGGGAATCAAGCCAACAACGACCCGAACCTTTCATTCCTGGTGTGGGTGAGCTGCACTTCGAGCTAGACCGGCATGGAGCGGGCGAAGAACAAGCGGGCCTCACGGCGAACTATGAATACGAGAATTATCAACGAGGTCAACCAGGTGCTCCAGTCCAACCAGTTCGAGCTTTCTGGACTTCGAATTCTGCACGGTCGCCTACGCGCCAGCAACTTGGAACTGAAGACCTTGAACAACGAGGTGGAAGCACTGATGACTGACGACCTGGCGGCAGAAGACTATGAGGTGGTCATGCAATACGATGACGCCGCGAACAGTACCCTGGCGTTGCTCGAGCACCACATCGACGTTCTGAAGACCTCTGCTACGCCGGCGTCATCTACAACTTCAGCCATAGGCACAAGGTCCAATGAGACTGAACCTAGAGGACATGAACGACTTCCCCAACGTGAGTTCGGAGCACGACTTCCCAAGTTGGAGCTTCTTCGTTTCGATGGGACCATGACCAAGTGGCAACCCTTTTGGGATATGTTCTTGCACTCTGTGGACGAGAACCCGAGGCTTTCCAACACAGACCGGTTTCACTACTTGGTCTCACTACTGGATGGACCTGCAGCTGAAGCCGTCGAAGGTATCCAGGTGACGGATTCTTGCTACAATGATGCGCTGGAAATTTTGAAGCATCGGTGCGGAAATAAGAAAATTATTGAGCAGAAATACCTGGAAAACTTGCGCACGCTCAGACCAGTGAGATCAGCGAGCGATGTGACTGCTCTACGTAAGCTTTTCGACGCAGTGCAACTAAACAGGAGGGGACTGCATAGTCTTGGAATCACGGAGTCTTCGTACGCGGCTATGCTGAATGAAGTGCTGCTCAAAGTCATGCCAGCTGACATCGTTGTAGAATACTACAAAAAAGAAAGTATGGACAACGCGACGGAAACCAGCCAGGCTTCCTCTGATCAGGAACTTGAACAACTGATGAGGTTTCTCCGCATAGAAGTTGAATGTCGAGAGAAGAGTTCTTTAGTTAACAATTTGCCAAGGACATCCGACAACAGTGTTCCGGCATTCAACAGATCATCCAAGAAACCATCAGCGACTCCTGCAGCGTCGGTTCTTCAGAACAAGACCCTATCTTCCCTCCCGTCCTGTTTTTTCTGCTCTGCTACCGATCACAGGACGGAGGACTGCACGAGTGGCATAACCTTTGCAGAAAAACGCAACAAACTTGCGATAGATGGTCGATGTTTCCGGTGCACGACAAAAGGACATCTCGTCCGTGATTGCCGACGGAGAGTGCAATGCCAGGCATGCAAACGCAGGCACGCCTCCTCGATGTGCAATGCTCGCAGCTCGGAAATACCGTCATCGACTAATACTCAGAAGAAGCCGAATGCTGCCGTGCAAGTTTCAACTCAGAAAGCTTCAACTCCTCGACTCGTCAATGACGTTCTACTCCAGACATTTCGAGCTTGGATAACGACGTCGTCACGTTGTTGCTATGTACGCGGAGTTCTCGACAATGGAAGCCAGCGAACGTTCGTCACCGAGAGCGTCGCTTCCAAGCTAAATCTGCCTGCTGTCGCCGAGACCGAACTCGCCATCAGCGCGTTTGGTAGAGCCAGCGACCCGACCCGGCGATTCCAAATTGTCAAGTTCATGCTCCGCAGTCAGCACGACAACCTGACCCTCGACATTGAAGCCATAGTGGTGCCCTTTATTTGTGAGGAGATGATTGAAGCACCAAGTCAGAGTCGTCTTCTCCAAGCCATCGCAGCGGAGGGGAAACATCTGGCCGACGCCGTAGTTTACCCGAGCGTAGATTGTGAGCCAGGTGTGAGTGTACTCATTGGATCGGACCAGCTGTGGAAGTTGATGCCAAGCACCAGTGAAGTCAAGTGGGACGAAGAAAATCCTGCCTTGGTCGCCATCAACACAAAGATGGGCTGGACTCTCCAGGGCCCCTTATCTGGCGTTGGAAGCGCAAGCAAGAAAGCACGCACCCAAGTATGCGTTCTTCGAACAGATTCCCACGAAGACGACGAGGTCGCCTTCCCATTACAAAGATTTTGGGACCTCGATGTCATTGGAATTTCTGACACACCAACGTGTCAGCGCGACGCAGATGTTTTAGAAGAATTTAACAACACTGCTGTTCTTCGGAAAGGACGCTATGAAGTTGCGTTGCCATGGAAATCACCTCATGTCGACATGGCTGACAATCGGAAAGTAGCCCTTTCGAGGCTTCACGGACTCGTTCGGCGGCTGTCATCAAACGACGAAGCCATGAGAGCCTACGATAAGGCTATCAAGCAATACGAGATGGACGGTCATGCTGAAAAAGTTGAAGATGTCCCTTCTCGTCCAGAGCGCCTGTATTACATGCCGCACCGAGAGGTAATCCGCGAAACATCTACGACGGCAAGACTTCGCGTGGTCTTTGACGCATCATCGCATGCATCAGGAGCTTGCTCTCTCAACGAACAACTTGAGAAAGGTCCTAATCTAAACGCCGACATCCTTAAGGTTTTGATCAGGTTTCGCCTTTTCGCCATCGGAATTACAGCAGACGTGCAGAAGGCGTTTCTGCAAATCGGCATCCGTGAAGAAGATAGAGATGCTCTTCGATTCTTGTGGTTTGAAGAGTTACCGTCGGCAAGCAGACCACTGCCTAAAATACAAGAAATGAGAATGACCAGAGTTCCGTTCGGCACTTCCGCAAGCCCTTTTCTGTTATCCGCAACGCTGAAATACCATTTCAATCGCGTCGAACCGATTTACCAACAAACAGCTGCAAAACTGAAAGCAAGCTTCTACGTCGATGACCTAGTTTTTGGAGCTTCCACTACTAAAGAAGCGCTACAACTCTACGATGAGACGAAGGCCATAATGGAGCTGGCAGGAATGAAAATGCAGAAGTGGGCAACAAACTGCGACCTATTGAGAGAGAAACTGAAACAAACAGGAGAGACAACGTCAGCTGAGGAGGTTTCCCAATCTAAGGTTCTTGGACTGTCTTGGAATCACAATGACGACACCATTTCGGTGAGCTTTGACTCTTTGACAGAAATCGTAAACGCAGGACATAGTACCAAACGAACTGTGCTCCAGGCTTCATCACGAATTTTCGACCCTTTGGGATTGCTAGCACCGTTCACCATTCGAGTTAAAGTACTCTTTCAGAAGATATGGATGCAAGGCCTCGACTGGGAAAGCGTTCTCCCAGAGACGTTGAAGATCGAATGGGACAAGTGGATTGTACAACTTCAAGACCTCAAGGATTTTAGGACCAAGAGGAATCAACTAGACAGCCTCAGCCCTAACAACAGTGTTTCCCAGCTGCATATCTTCACGGACGCTAGCCCTTGTGCCTATGGAGTGGTGGCATACCTGCGAGTCGAAGACAGTACCGGAACGGTTCGACTCCAACAGCTCCTCGCTAAATCTCGGGTTGCTCCAATCAAGGGACTTACATTACCACGTCTTGAACTCGTCGGTGCGCTCCTCGGAGCTCGACTTCTTAAGCTACTCCTAGATACCATGCCCTCGAGAAATATAGAATACTTCTGCTGGACGGACTCGCAAGTGTGCTTGAGTTGGATAAAATCTACGGTCACCAAGTGGAAGCCCTTCGTTTGTAACAGGGTAACTGAGATTCAAGGCCTCACAGACCCGAGTCGTTGGAGACATTGCTCTGGAAAGACGAATCCAGCCGACCTAGTCACAAGAGGCATATCGGCGCACCACCTTTGTACGAGCAGTTTATGGTGGCATGGGCCTGACTGGCTAGCTGGTCCCCAAGAAACGTGGCCGACCTGCGAAGCTATTCCTTATGAGTCAACGGATGAGCTACGCAGATCAAACAGCGAAGATGCGACAATTCTGGCATGTCAATGCTCACCTGCAGAGGCACTTTTCGACCTCAACAAGTACAGCAGCTGGATACGAGTTGTTAGAATCACAGCTTGGATTCAGAGATTCATCCACAATTGTCGAATCCACACCAGTCACCGTCTAAAGGGCCCACTCACCACCGCTGAAATAAAGGATGGCGAGTTTATAGGGATGAAGAATGCTCAAGCTGCAGCATTTAGCATCGAACTCGCCTCATTGTTAAAGGACAAACCACTACCTAAGGCGTCCCGCATTCGTGATCTGCATCCATTTCTGGACAATGACGGGATGTTGAGGATCAAGACACGGCTTGACAACGTGAGAGCACCAGAAGACGTGAAGTGTCCAATCTTGCTACCAGCTGACCACCGCTGCACATACTTCATCGACGATAGCACACACCGGCGCCTACTTCACAGCGGCGTGAACGACACCCTTTCCGAGCTGCGCGAGTGTTTTTGGGTGATTAGGAGCCGCCAGTGTGTGAAAAAGTTGATCTCTAGGTGCAAAGTGTGTGCATGATTCAAGCTCCAACCTGCCTCAGCCCCCACCGCACCACTGCCGACCGACAGGGTGGAGAGGTCGCACCCATTTCAAGTTGTGGGTGTTGACTTTGCCGGTCCTGTTTTTGTTAAAGGAACCAGCCCTGTGAAAGCCTACATCGTTATTTTTACGTGTGCTGTTGTTCGGGCTATCCACTTAGAGTTGTGCAGTGATATGACGGCGGGGTCATTTTTAATGGCTTTCCGACGGTTTGTGTCCCGACGTGGCTTGCCTAGTATTGTTTATTCCGACAATGCTTTAGCGTTTCGTGCTGCCAGTCGTGATTAAAAGTGATGTGCCAGATTTTGCGCAACTTCCAAGTGCAGGATTTTTGCTCTACGAATCACATTACCTGGAAATTTATTGCAGAACGTGGTCCGTGGTGGGGTGGATTTTGGGAAAGGATGATTCGCACTGTTAAAAGCTGCCTACGGAAAACTTTAGGCAAAGGATGTTTCAATTTTGAGCAGCTTGCTACCATACTTACAGAAGTAGAGAATGTAGTGAATTCTAGGCCGCTAACGTACCTCTCCGCTGACGCTACTGAACCAGTAGTACTTACGCCTTCACACTTTCTAATCGGTAGGAAGTCCACTACACTGCCTAGTGCTCAGGCTGCTGAAACATCCCGAAGTCGCTCCGATACTTTAAATCATTGGAAGTACAGGCAGCAAAGAGTTAATAATTTTTGGAAGCGTTGGTATAAAGAATATCTTTTGTGTTTGAGAAGTGCGCACATTAGAGGAGTGCAGCCTAACAACCAGCTTAAGGTTAACGATGTAGTCGTCATTAAGGAAGACAAGGTGCCCATAACCTTTTGGAAAGTTGGTAGAGTGACTGTTGTGCACTTATCAAGAGATAATCATATTAGAGCATGCAAGATCGCCTTGGCAGGAGGTACGGAAGTTACAAGGCCAGTGCAACTGTTGTGCCCGTTGGAGTTGGGCGATTGAACATTGTCGGGCGGGGAGGATGTTGTAAATTGTTTGAACCGCCCGCTGGAATGTCACGCGCATCGAAGGACTTTGAGAACGAGGAAGAAGAAGACAACGTTGAGTAAAAGAGAACACGCTCTTTGACATGGATGCTCGGCTTTGCGTCTTTTTTCTTTGGCGCCTTTAGACGCCGAAGCGCGGTTTTCCCACAGAGCTCATCGCAATTACAGCCTCCGTCTGTGGCCTCCGAAATTAGCTCCAGAGACATTGTCGGAGCTGACTGCAGGGGCCACAATACACTGTGTTTCAAGTAGGGCCAACGCCACCTACGAGGGGCGTTCAATAAAGATTTCCCCTGACTCACTTCCATTTATTTCAGGATGCTCAAACTGCGCATGTGTAATGACATGTCACTATAGGTCACGTGCCAATGTGCAACTTTGAACAAATAACGGTCTTTTTTTACAGGTGCAGAAGTGGTGTGAGGTGTGATAATGGATGCAGTGGAATACAGAGCAGTCATCAAGTTCCTGTACCTGAAAGGCCGCACTCCAAGGGAGACGTTCGATGAGATAAAAGAGGTTTATGGGGAGGATTCCCCATCATATGATGTAGTAACGAACTGGCATCGTCAATTGAAATGCGGTCCGACCTCGGTGAAACGGCTCCAATACCAGGGCGACCCCACTCCGCTATCGATCAACACACCATCCAGCAAGTGGAGGCCGCCATTTTGGAAAATCGCCGCGTAACTCTTCGAGACCTAGCCCAAAATGTCAAGATTAGTGCGGGGTCCATGGAAAAAATCATTCAGGACCACCTTCATATGCGTAAGGTATCCGCTGGGTTTCCCGGCTGCTCACACCTTTCCAAAAGCAGGAACGAGTCGAATGCTCCCAGGCTCTTTTGACCATGTGCCATGAAAACCAGGAGGACTTTTTCAACAGACTGATTACACAGGATGAATGCTGGGTCCATCACGATGATCCGGAGACTAACATCCAGTCGATGCAATGGAAACACTTCGACTCACCGCCTCCAAAGAAGGCACGCGCCCGGCCCTCGGCGGGCAAGGTCATGCTGACAGTCTTTTGGGATCAGCACGGAGTGGTCTTGATGGATTTCCTAGCAAAGGGTGCCACGATTACGGGGGGATACTACGCTTCACTGCTGCGGAAATTGTGGGACGCCATCAAAAGCAAGAGACGCGGCATGCTCACCAAAGGTGCCCGCCTCCTGCAAGACAATGCCCCAGTTCACAACTCACACGTTGCCCAGATGGAAGCACGCTACTGCGGCTTTGAAATTCTGCCGCATCCCCCCTTATTCACCCGACCTCACACCATCGGACTTCCACCTCTTTCCAACAATGAAGTCATATTTGAAGGGCAAGCATTTTACAGATGATGAGACTCTGATTTCTGAAGTTACAACATGGCTTTTGGAACAACCTGTTCACTTCTACAAGCGAGGTGTTTACAGTGTCATAAAAAAATGGGAGAAGTGTGTGTCTCTGGGTGGCACCTATGTAGAGAAGGACTAATAAATCTGCAAAGTTTCGTTGCTTTCCGTCCACAGGAAGTGGGTCAGGGGAAATCTTTATTGAACGCCCCTAGTAGGCAGCACTGGTAGGGCGCTTTGATGCCAGCGTCCGTTCAAATGCTGGCATCGAGGCGCCATAGTGCGGAGACTACCGCATCGTTCTCAGTCGGTGTTAGTCTCATAATGTAGTTCTTTTCTTCTCCGCTCATAGGCGGCGGCACCGCCCCGAGAAACGAAGAACGCAGGTACAGAGCGAAGGAGTGTGAGATATATAAGGTGCGTCTGAAGGACTCTTTGCAAATGCGCCGACGGCGCAGTCGGTTAAGCGCCCGCTTTCTATCGCTGCGGGTCTTCCAAATTCGCGTAACTTGTTCTTCTGGTATCTTTCTTTGTATTGTGTTCGTGTACCTTTTAACAACATCATATCCGTGACGGAGATATGACAGTGAAGTCTTGGTGACCCCGGCATAAAACACTTTCGTGTTAAAAACTTGTCCCCTACCCCCCTTCAGGAATGGAGAATCTCGAGCACGCCTAATCTTGTGTGTCAGCCATGTTGTGAATGGCTTATTTCTGCCTAGCCACACGGAAGAGCTCGAAGCGAGGTTTTTGTAGCGTCGGTCCTAGTGGTTGAACGTTACCGTTGTCGTCATAGAAAAGAAAGAACAACGATTCTGGATATTTTTACGGCATCGCGTCACTCAAAGCTTCAAAGCTGCCAGGATGCTAAAAAAACAAAACAAATTTAATCGATGGCTCTGCTGGATATTGAAGCATACGACAGTTAGCCATTGTGGTTTGGGAAGTCAAGCACTCTTGGTAACCGCGCTACTGCCATGCCACTACTCTGAACATATGCTATAACGAGGGACGCAGCGCATGAAGTCTAGGACCAGTGGCATCTTTAAATGCATTTCAGAGGGGGCAAATGAAGTGTATTGCACGCTGTGTGAGCTGCAGCAAATTTCGTCTTCGCAAGATGGCTTTCAGTACACGCAAAATTATTCGTAGACCCGCTAGTGTAAAGAAGTGCCAGTGGCTCCAAGGAATGATTCATTACAATGGTGCTATAGAAAGCTTCAAGGTTCAAGAACAGTGAATCTATGGATTGAAACTGACCATGAAAGACAGAAAGCCTGGTGCAGACCAATATTGAGGGAGCAACTTATGGTGACACAGATAGAATGGAATGGGAAAAAATGTTTATTCAGGTCCGTATGGCGCAAAACAATGTCGAAACCATTCACTATTTCCTTTCTAACAAAACAATCAGAAGAGCTGCACGGCATACCAACTTTCAATGATTGCTGCGCCGTTCTCAGTGGTTGCGTTATAATAAATGTTTTTGGCGCACATGAAGAGAACAGTGATAGTTCACGCGAGCATTTTTTGTTTCAATTTGTGCTTGCTTTTGTGCTGTTTTCTATGATATATATGCCCGCAATATATGCTTTCTTCTTGCAGTTAAAGATCTGTTCTTTAAATACATGCGATTGTCTATTATCCCATGTTTCGCATTGATTCGAAATCAGTCTCCGGAATGCGTGTTGAACAATCACGATCAATAATTCGAGTCAGAGAGATTGTTATTGCAGCAAGCAGTCTACTAGCAGTACTGTTTAAGAAGACAGGTAGACCGGCTTGCGTATTCGAAGATATCTTCTAATTTTCTCTCAGCAGATGCGTCTTGTTTCAATAACATGATAGGCCAGCATTTGCCATTGGCTGGATCCCTGAACAACACATGCGCGAAATTTCATACGACAGCGAAGCTGCGGCTTAATCCATAACGTCGTTTTGGGGATTGTCAAAGCCCAGAATAAATCCACCTGTGCCCTTTTTCATGAAGCGTACCGACTGGTTACCTTGACACCACCGAAGTTCAGTCATTGCTCAGGCGTTCTTTCCGTAACCTACGTTTTGCGATGCCGAGCCGTGGTTACACAAACCTTTTACGCGACTTCAAAGCACGCGATGCCCGCTCATAAACTCTGCTCCCAATTTTCAGAGCCGTTAAATTTACTTTAAAAGTTTTCTTTACGTGATACGTGCCTCGCGCATACACGACTGTACGCTGTACCATCGCAAAGGTGCAGCATAGCAGGCCCAGGTTGCCAACGCTGCTCCTCGTGCCGTCCGGATCCTCCACACATCGCCAGCTCTCCAGCGACTTCAGGCACTTCCATCCAGCGCAGAAATTACGACGTCGTAAATGGTCCAAATGGCCTTTCTCTGCGAGACTTTACGGCAGGGAAATACAGAGGAAAGACTGGGCAAAGTTCGAAGACACGACGGGGGGGGATTAGGCATAGTGTTGCACAACGTTAGGATCGATGTCTTTCAGTGCGAATCAAAATACTTTATCCGCTCACGAGTCACGTTTTTTTGTAGGCAACACGGAATTGCCTGTCTTTTTCTCCCAATGGCTGCAAAGTAAAAGACTGTCTTTAAGTACATCGAAGCTTCCGCAAACTAAATGCAGCTTCATTTCACTTTAGTGTGAAGAGTATTGCCATATGCGAGCGCTTTGAAAAGTGCACTATCATGTATTGGGGTTGTGAACTTGTCTCCTTGCACGAGTAAGAAAGAAATAGCGCTCTTAAAGAACTTGTCGCGAGGAATACCTAGATTAGTGTGGGTGAAATCGAGTTTTCAGAGCGCGAATAGTCAGAAAATATAAGAACATCAACACCCGACATGGCACTGCTTGCCGACCTTTGAGGTGTAGCATCCTCAGCGAAACCCAAGAACTTCGCAGGCCGAGGTTATTCGGTGTGACCGCTGCATTCTTAAATTGCTCACACTTGATCACTCGGACTACCACCCCTACGACCAAAGAGACCCTCGGCTCTAGCATACAAACCCGATACTATAACCACTCTGCAGCAATGTTTTCGTTTAATCACTTCACTCATAATACACGCTGAGATGTTTTCAGAACTCTAATGCACTTCAATACTTATAACGTCTCTATAAAGTGTTAAGACTCGTAATTCCACTAGGATGCGTAAGTTCACAATAGCGCCATATGTAATTAGTTTATTGCGTCATGTACAAAGGAACCCAAGACATATGCAGACGTCTACAGAAATGACTGTGCAAGAGGGGGGTAGCGCCTTCTTTTATGTCCCCGTCTGCATGTGCATTAATTACCCTGCTGTGTGCGTCGTGCCCTATCATAAGACCCACCAGTCTGTCTTTGAGATTTTTCACTCTTGGACGTAATGAAAGTCAGCACAATCTATTCAGACTTCTCCCCTTGAGCGGTGCGTGGAATGGGGGGGATAAGGCCAGAGTCGCACATATGCTCCCTTCGTTTCAACACCGACTACAATATTAAGGCGGTAATACTGTCGTTGTACTTTTGGCAGTGAGGACTTACCAAAGGGGTCGATTGCGGCAGCGTCTGGGTGACGTGTAGTATGAACGACACCGAGGTGCGTTACTCGTGGGTTTCCCAGCCAGAGTTCAATAAGATCGGTAGTTCCTACTCCTGTGGAAATCGGTTTCATGCGAGGCGGTCTTCGAGTAACGGTATATCCCTAATTTTCTGGCTCTCATGCAAGCGTTATGAGGTGGATCGAAGTGTCTTTGTAAGTGCAGTAGTCGTGTGCACATGGTGGGCTGGCGAGGAACGTCGACTACGCTGACGTTCAAAGGGCAACTTACGATCTGACATAACGTCAGCACTCGCGTTAAAGCAAATACGTCAATATTGCCACGCGCGTTTTGTATTATACTTGTGCTGTATTCGGTTTACGCCCACAAAGACTGTAAGCAATGCTCAGCGCAAACCGCGCCTCATTTTTCTAGAAGCTTCGCGTTTATTGTAGATCGTTGTGTTAAGATTGCGCGCAAGACGCGAACACGCGAGCTTATTCCAGCGCTTTCGCGACAACCAGTGATAAGAATGGAATATTCGATGACACGCGTATAAATGCCGACGCGCTTCACCGCTTGTCAGTTGATCGACGGCCGACGCTCTGTTCGCCGCTATCAGTGCATACCGTGTGTATTGCTGTATTCTTACTTTCCGTTTCTCGGCCACAAGTTCGGCCCAAATAAACAGCTTCATCTTGGACACGTCGCCTGCTGCCTTCGTCGACGTCACGACCACGTGACAATATTATCAAAACGAGGTGCCCTTTACGGTGCGATGATGTGAATATCATACGTAACTTTTGTTAGCGTGTTCCTCCAGGGTCGGGCAACGCTTTATTGTAGCTTACTGATTCAGGGTAATACAAATATAATGTTTTTTTTCGACTGCTACAAAAGTGGAGTTAACATTGGAACCACAATTGCCGTTAAAGCCGGCACGACGCCTGCATCATAGGATTACGTATGTAATGTTTATTTCGTTGTTATAAATTTAATAGCGAGCAATGCTACTACAAATGACGTTGCACCGACATTATGCCTGCATGGGGTCTTTCTTCAAAAAATTGGGGAACCCTTAAGCTTCGCCTTTAAGAGTTGAACGCGATAGCGATATCCTGTCCCGAGTGCGTATTTCAACCACTTAGTGCATACTTGCTATGCAACCACTACGTGGTGTTAAGGGAATGCGCGCAGTAAGGTGTGTGCCTTTTGTAATGGGTGGCCGCCTTTAAACTACGAAGTCGTTATGACAGTCACATGTTCTGACACCCAATGGCAATGTACGCTTATACCACGCAATATTACTGCGATATCACATGTTACATTGCGACGCCTATAAGGACGCTTGCGTTTGCGAAGCATGAAAGTTATCTTCACTGCATATCCAAGGTGAGAAAGTTATTTTCACTGTATTTCCAAGGCAGAGCCGTGGTTGTGTGGAAGAACACCTGCTTGCCATGCAGATGGCCTGGTTTCGATCCTCACTCGGACCCGCAAATTTTTATTATTTACTTTAATTAGAACTTTCTAGATTTTTCTGTGATGGACAAGTTGATGATTTTTCGCTCCCAACCAACGACGCCGACGCCGACATCGATACCGGCGCGTAATTTCTGCGAAACGAGCTCTTTAACGCTTTCGCGTTAAAAGAGTTTCAAGCCCTGGCGTGGCTCTTTGGTAGCATACCTGACTGCTGCACAGAATGCTTAGGTTCGATTCCTGCTGCAATCCTGCATTTCATTTTTTTTTGCATTCGTTGTCGGGAGGAGGAGGATGAGGAAAGGAAAAGACGGCTCAACGTTCCTGATTGAACCTTTTCGTAACACTCTCGCATGTCAGTTGCCAATGTCTTGTTTTGTTATTCTTCCAAATCAGCCTTTATAAGAGTAAAGCGAGTGAACTTATTTTGGCTGCATTCGAGCCACAAGTTAATATGTCACCTTCCAAAGGTTTGAACCATGGACAAATATATTTATAAGGGGCTGAATCGTAATGGTTTAGTAACAGGAGTAGGCGGTATCGCACTAATAGAGTATGACGATAGTATCTTAGAAATAGTTTTGAGCATCTGTATTTCATTATCGAGATACATTTGGAAAATGTATTTGTATTCGGGCAATATTCTTGATTTGGTAGCTTAAACAACATGCGTCGGGAACATAAATCACTATATTACCCTGCACCTAATAAATCTTTTAGCCAAGCCATCAGCATGTTCGAAATAAAAATTGTATCCAGTATTTGCATTCTTGCATCTGTATAAGTGAAAAAATATTCCGGGATGCTTTCTAGCCTTTTTGCAAATTTATCGCCGAAGTATTCCATTACGTCAAGGACAAATGTATCTCCAGTATCTGCATTTTAGGCCTTCCCAGCCTCTGTATATCAATATCTGTATTCCAGTATATTTTTCTGAGATTATCTACCCAGCCTTGTTTGGTAAAAAGGATTGATGGTGGTAAAAATCAAAAGCTTAGCACGGAAATTTTCTTTAACGTGAAAACGCACAAGGTTAACGGTACTTTCCGTGTAATTGTCACGGAGGCTAATACGTGGCAGAAATAGCTGGTCCAATTTCTTCGGGGGCAAACTCAAGTTGTTTAACTGTTGACTCTCCTTCCGTAGCCAAGAGTTCCGATGATGTAATTTCGGCTGAAACGTAATGTTTTTTTCCAGCTACCAGGAATTTTCTGTAGATATTAAATATCTGTAATATTCTTTGCCGCGCAATAAGCTTCTAGTTTGAATCCGTGAATGCATTGGCAGTTTTGGTGTTGGGGCCTGTCAGAATACGGTCGGCATATCTATTGAAGGTTTTGTGGAACTGCTACGTACCTTCGGTCGACTTTTGCAGCCTGGAATGTTCATATTTATTTACAACGTCGAGGACAGTTGCAGAGCGTTTGCTTAAGACACCAAAATAAGCGCAGATACCATTGCTCGCACCCATGGAAAGGAAGAGGGACATGACAAACAAAACTTTGTCGTCATTTTCTATTTTCACGACCCGGCTCGCAACCTCAGAAAAGTGGCCAGCAGGTGCGAAGTAGATGCGGTTTTTTATGTCCCCGAGAGGCTGTGTATACGTTGTGTGAAGGCCGTGAATCCTGGTTCCCATGAAGATTGAGCAGGCCAGACAAGGCATCGGAACAAGTTTATACCTTGCATTGAGGGGTGGTGTACTCGATATCCCTGTCCTACGACAAGAGGTACATCGGCCAAGCAGCCCGGTGTTTAAACGAGCGGCAGAAGAATCACGTTCACAGTGTCTCCTCAATGTTGTCGGACCACCTTAGCATTCACTACCGAGACTGCGGCTGCGTTCGCGACTTCCGTCGTTGTTCTGTGGCCGAGTGTCATCGGGACCAACTGATGCGCGAAATGATTGAGGCTTCAGAAATCGGTAGGCCATGCAGCTTGTCTGTCAGCAGCCTTTCAATTGCTTCATTGCAGAAAGAAATTGATTTTTTTCAGCATGTTTGCACATGTGATGTTCATGGCTCGCTTCATGATGATGATGTATAGGGTTAGGTGGGGCAAAATGAGACAAAAATTTGAAAATAGTGAATGTTAATTTTTATTTCACTCATTACCCTTAAACTTCAATGCAGAAACTTTCCTTTGAGTACAAAGTATGTGCTACATAAATATGACCATGTTGTCATGGTAAAAAAGGCTTATTTTAAAAAAGAAATAAAAAATGTGCCAGATGTCTCATTTTGCCCCAACCTGCGGGGCAAAACGAGACAGTGTGAAAAAAAATTTCATCCCTTCAGTTTTTGCCGTGGAAGCACTTGAAATTAAACTCCGTGGGCCCTCACGCAGCCTTTATGACACCAGTCACTGCACTTCACGCATTGAATCCAGACAGAACCCTGCGCTGTTTTGCTCCAAAACTCCTCGCAGATCAAACACCACCAGTCTTTCTTTGTTCTATTGTTGTATTTAGTTCAACGTTAACGATTGGACGCTAGATATATTCTGACGGATCTTCTTCGCCTCCTTTTGCCGTTTTGATGCAGAACTGCACGGGCGTTTCGTGGCTTTCAACTTTGTCAGCCGGGCTTCGTGAGGCGAGGAATTTGAAACTGTGCTACATTCGGATTTTCTAGCCCTTGTTTTTTTTAATTTGGTATTGAAGGAATCTCAATAAAACTCGATCCCAAGACGTGTTTGCGAACGGCTTAACTTACAGAGTATTCAAATTTCGCATTCGCCTCTTTTAAGAGCATCCTTGGGAACGCGGAAAAACCTCGTTGCAGCGCAAATGGAGTGACTGTCCTGAACAGCAATCAGTGCTTTTTCACGTCGTTTTCCTCCCAGGAAGCTCTATATGATATTCTATTGTGCGTCCGAACCCTCATAAACAAATAAATATAATATATAATGAGTGTAAGTAAATGGTTCACTTAATAAGACACTCTCTAAGGCAATTCAATGCCTTTTTGTCGCGTTTTGCCCCCCCGCACATGCCCGAATTCAAAAAAAATTTCCGCTTTGGCCCCGGGCACCAAATGAACTAAAATTTTGGTAGTATGTGGCTAGTAGTATAAAGTAACAATATAAGTACTTACGTTGTCTTACTGACGCCAGAGTAGCTTCATGCACGGATCCGAAAAGTTGGCCGAGAAGAATTTCGCCCCTTTTTGAGGGGTCACGAACACACCGACACCAGCCGCGTAATTTTTCCCACGCGAACGCTGTGAGCAATCATCAACTTTTACACATAAAAAGGTGGACAACTACCAGCACCTCTCGCTGAATTATAGAAAGAAAAGTACTTTCTGTATTAGCTATAGAGGTCGGCAAAACCAAAATGTCGCGTTTTGCCCCGTGTCTCATTTTGCCCCGCCTTACCCTAACTTTGTTCTTTTACCATTTTTATCGGTTCTTTCTTCGTTTTTTCGTCATATAGTGCACAAGTACATATTGCGCTATTGTAACAAATAAAGCTTGTAAGTGAGCGCTGGCGTCTGTGTCCTTCTTTCTCTAATGCTTTGTCTTTTTGCGCTGTCTTTATGTAAAATATGTTCTTCACTTTCTTTTCTTTCGTCCCCCCTTACGGCCGCAATTTTTGAACCCTAGAACAATCTTCTCGAATGGGAAGAACCATGTTCACCTCCTTTCCATTTTATATTTTATAGATAACGATTACCGCAAGCGATACCACGAGACATAAATAGCTAACCCGCTTAGAAATGACAATCCAAAGATGGAAAGGCTCCATTCACAAGATAGATCCTCCTATCGAAATCCACTGCCAGCTTGTCTGAGACGATTGCTCCTACTTCATTCAACCTATCCCCACTTTGTGTTTCTGTGTGTCAGTTCCCACCTTTTGATTGGATGCAGCTTGAATGAAGATTTTGAATGTCGCCTCATTAGGATAAAGTGGTTGGGTCAACTTCAGCGGAACTGACGCACACATACGGGCCACTGGAGCTGCACTAGGTGCTGCAGCTAGGAGCTGCACATATCGCCTTGTTTGTCTTTGAGGCAAATGAGGCCATTCATATTATGTTATGTAGTTCAGGATCACATGTTTGTCATGCATGCTGGCACTATAGGTAAATATTATGCTTGGCATATATCATGGTAATAAAATGCATATTCCGGTGTATGCAATGCATGACCCATCATTTATGTTGGTCACGTACTCAAGTCATTGCATACTAATTTTGGTGTATATCCAGCAAACTAAACGGATGAATTGCATCAAGACAGTTTCATGCGAATCGTGTCGTACATTACATACATGCCCTGATTTGCATGTTAGGACCTGTGAGTTATGTTTGCCATACAGTCACAAAGCGCAATAATTATTTTGGTGTATATCAATCTAGCGAAACGGGCACGATCGCACCACGAACATGCCATGTAAGTCGTGCCGGACATGACATGCATTTCATTATATTCATGTTTCAACTTGTCATGTATGTTTCCTCATACACTGATGTCATGGAATACCAAATTTGGTGCATATCCATTTGAGTAAAACGGCCGTGAGCGTCCCATGAGCATGTCATATAAATCATGCCTTACATGACATGAATGTTATGACTTTGCACCTTGAGACTTGTTATGCTCGTAATATGCTTATGTCATGGCATACAAATTTTAGTATATATCAAATAAACCAAACGGTTGCAAGAGATTCCAAGACCATGGCAAGTAAATCATGCTTTTTATGAAATGCATATCACGATCTTCATGTTATTAGCTGTCATTTATGTTCGCCATACAGTCATGTCATGCCATACCAGTTCACGTATACATCCCAATAACCGAATGCCCACCAGAGTACAGACTCCTTATGGGACAGATAGATAGATAGATAGATAGATAGATAGATAGATAGATAGATAGATAGATAGATAGATAGATAGATAGATAGATAGATAGATAGATAGATAGATAGATAGATAGATAGATAGATAATCTCAAAGACTCAGAAGATCGCAAGAAAGGCTACGCAATAAAAAATTACACCATCTCCCGCTAAAGGGAACCATGTGTAGATGTGAAGCAGCGGGCGCTAACGCTTACACTGGCGGCGGCGTTGACGCTGGCGCTCATCGCAGCGTTGCGCAGGAGAGAAAACTGGGGGAGGCGCAAAGCACGCAGTGATGGAGCCGGTGTTTCCTACTGGAACATGCCAATCGCGGCTAATGGGCAATGAGAGACAGAAGACTCCGGACTGGACACAGAGACCCGCAGTCCGCTTTTAGTTAACGCGCACGCTGCGAATTTTTCATTGTTCAACAACGCGCAGGAGAAATCTCCCACCGGCACCTACCTTGCAGGTCAAGATCCAGTGCCATATATACGGGGTGGCCAGTGAACGGTTGTGCAGCTCGAGCAGTCGGTTTTTTCAACCAAGAAACTCCCTAGCAGACGCTTCCTGCGTCGGCGTCGGGAGGCGAGAGAGAGGGGGGGGGGGAGCGCAGGAGAAGAGAGAGAGGGGGGACGCGCATGCGCAGTGGGAGTGTGGACGCCGCGGGCAGGGATGCCTAGATGAGAGAGGGGGGAGCGTAGGAAAGCAGAGAGAGGGGGGACGCGCATGCGCAGTGGGAGTGTGGACGCCGCGGGCAGGGATGCCTAGAGGGGGGAGCGTAGGAGGGGAGAGGAGGGGAGAGAAGAGGGAAGGCGCATGCGCAGTGAGGGTGTGGTTGCCGCGGGAAGGGATGCCTAGAGGAGGGGGAGAGGAGGTTTTTATTTTTATTTTTTTTGAAAGGGTTTGCGCATGCGCAATAAGGGTGGTCACGCCGCACACCACCACCGGATTAAGATTCGCCATAAGATGCTTCACATCTAAAAAAATGGGCCAGGAGTTCACGAGGCCGCAGCCGCGCTTCTCGTTACCTTATCCTCAGATCATAAACCACAAGCGTTTGATCTTGGCTATTTTTTTGGTCGTCTAAAGTTTCAGGTGGCAAGAATTAAAGCAGAGGTAGGGAACACAGGCCCAGGAAAGGCTTGCCAGCGTGAGTGAACATTAGAGCAGTAATTGCTTTGGAGCCGCTAATTGAGCCATGCACGCCGCCTCGGCTGGGAACGGAATCACCCGAGGGCGTGGCCGAACAACGCCGAATGTGAGAATGCTGCCATGCTGACACAGAGCGGCCATTAGTAACAGGGTCAGGTCATCGCAGATTTAGTGACGGCGTGCCGCGGTGATTTTCATTGTTTTTTTGACATTGGCGAGGACGTGCGATACCTCGATGTGTAACTGTTTATGTGCAGCGTAAAAATTGCGTTGTTTCAAGGGAAACAGTTTTTTCTGAGTTGTATACCGAACAACCTCAGTCAACTAAGTTGCCTTTAGATAAACGTGGTGCATAATTAAATGGGAGTAAGGTAACAGACCACCTTTCGAAATCTGCTATATATAAAACCCGACTCTCTGGACGTTCTAAACATTTTCACCTTTTGAGATTCGCATTCGCTACTTCATACACGGTCGTCCTCTTTATTTTTACTGAAGTCTTCGGCATTTTGGCAAATTCCTGCACGTATGCTCAAACACTTTAAGACGCAGAAGAATAAATTGCAGAAGAACTTATGCGTGTTCACCCAATAAACGGAGCAATTAATCGACAAAGTGTATGAACCCAAATCCAGGTATAGCGCTAAGCAAATACGTCAGGAACACATCAGAGTGAACGAATTTAATTGCACAGAGCGTGAGTTTTAAAAAGTGACAAGCTCTAGAATGTAAGAACAAGCACAGCGAAGCAAATGTGGAAGCAAAGTATAGTGCATTGGTTTAAGTGGAGTGGAAAATCTTTTAGTTACTCGAGGAGCTGACGCAACCTTCATTGTCGGAGAACGTTCTCGAAGACAACCCTTGCGCGAGCGCTCTTCTGGTGCCACTCCTTCCGCTTCATCTTCTTATTTGCTCAGAGGTATTGTGTTGAGGTTTATAAGATAATGGTTGTGGTAAATCAAAGATTTCTGGACTGATTGTACTGTCTCTTGGAGCATTGGCTTGTTCTTTGAGCATTCAGTACTGCCATTTATTCGCATCATATTCCAAAGGGCTCAGCAAAGCCCGCCCAAATTATCTTGTGTAAAGCGTAGAAAATTGAAAAGCGACCCCAGCGGCTATCGATGCTCTTCACATCTTTACCGTAGATGATTATTCGTCTTTATAATCGAGGAGAGTCAAGGTGCCAACTTTAATTTTCTGAAAGTATGACTGCTGAAACATTCATTGCGCCTTTGAAGGAAAGAAGTCGGAATTTAAGGGCTCCCTTTTCTTTGTTAGACAAAATATTAATGAAAACTAACAGACAGTGATGTCATGGAAAGTATAGGGGATGGTATTAGTAGTTATTGTAATGTAAATGGGTAGAAAGAAAAGTGGACGAAAAGATCACTTCTAGCGCGCAGGGACCGAACCTGCGACCTTCGAATAACGCGTCCAATGCTCTAGCCAACTACGCTACAGGGGCAGTCATCTATCCGTACACTTTGTGGTGTTTAGGCCTATATGTGTATATAAAGATGCGAGTGTCAGTCAGCACCACTAATCGCCATTACGACGAGTGTGGAAGACTCTTTTTCTGTCAGTTGGCGTCACGTAGCACGCGATCTTATTACCTACAAGCTGGCAGATGACCAATAATCCCTCGCATACTACTTGAAGCCTTAATTTTTAATTTTTCATTCAAACAAATCAAAAAACAATGCAGGCAGTTGCGGTGTCTTCGATCTGTCACCGAATACGCTAAGAGTGCACGAAGCACCGCTTTCGTCCTATGAAACGTCGGTGGGCAGAGTCACGGCCGTCTTTCTTGGCCAGCCTAGGCCCACAAACTGAAAAAGGCCACATAATTCGGTAAACAACTACAGAGAAAACGGTGCATTCTCCTGACTTCGCGAATGAAAACGAAAGAAGTGACGCAAAATCGATCAATACACATCAAAACGACGTGGTGCTCCACCGATGACGTGACGGAGAGGACGACTTCCTCGGGCCAATTTTACTCGCTGACCGCCATCAGCGTTGAGCTGGAGTGTTCCCAGTGCGCGCGGCCACTGACACGCCCATCTTAGAAAAGTGGACTCACAGTGCCGTCGGCCGTCCTTCCACGAGTCCTTTGTTTACTCTATGCGTGATTGATTTACTAGTTCTTGCGTCCTACCTTTTTTATTGATCTTTTCTTTTTTTTCTTTTTTAGCCAAGTGCTCCATCTTCTTCGCTGCTTGTAGACCTAGTCCGATCCATCTGACCCGATTACCGGATCGAAGCAAGGAACGGTCGGCCATGTCTGGACGGCAAAACCCGAACTGCTGAGACCACGAACACTCCTCCAAGAAGGTCGTAATTGACATACTTTCCCTGGCAGCAATTCCGCATAACGACCTGTACCCAGAATTTCCAGCAGTTCCACAATCACGAGAAAAGTAAGAAAACAACGCAGTAAACTAAGTTCTTTAAAATTGACCACACGCGTGAATGAATCAATACCAAGCTAGGATTTCACTTACGAAAGTTCTACATGCGATGATCTTGACTCGAAGGAACGTAAAAGTTGCATTCTTGTTTCGCTGCGTAAGCTTCTGATTTTGGTATATAGTGATTGGCTTACTTGCTTTGCAACTGTTTCAGTTGAGGGAAAATGCTTGCTCCTATAAAACACCTGAAATATTGACATGTCCAAACATTAATTTCGCGGTAGAAAACACTGCCAAATTTGAAATCGGCGTATAAATGCGCATAAAATCAAAACGTTTCACCAATATTGAAAATTAATGGAAATATACGTACGACTGCGAGGTTCCCTAAGGCCAAATTTGACCGCATTTCTGCGCATGTGTGTATTTTTCGGCCGCTGGCATGTTCCGCCAATCAACCAGTCATGTACTTGCTGCTGCCACGTTGTACCCGTAAACTTCTTAATCTCATCGGCTCACATACCTTTCTGTCTCCTTACGCGTCTGCCTTCTCTTGGAATCCAGCCAGTTACCCTTGATGACCAGCGGTTAACCTGGCTACGGGCTACGTGTCCAGCCCATGACCATTTTTTCTTGTTGATTTCAGCTATGATATTCTTATCATCCGGTTGTTTCCTGAGCCACTGTGCTATCTTCCTGTCTCCTAGGGTTACACCTATCGTTTTCCTTTCCATTGCTCACTGCGTCATGCTCGATTTAAGTTGAACCCTTTTTGTAAGCCTCCGGGTTTCTGCTCCGTAGGTAAGTACTAGTTATGATGCAGCTTCATATATCTTCCTCTTGGGGGGTTCGTGGTAAACTTCCATTCACAATTTGAGAATGCTTGCCAAATGTGCTCCACCCCATCCTCATTCGTCTATTGATTTCACTCTCATGGGGTTAATACCTAGCCTAAATAGACGTATTCCTTTACAACTTCAAGTGTCTCGCTACGTTTCGCGAAGCACTGTTCTATCCCGAGATTTTTTTTACATTACCTTAGTTTTATGGATATTGACACGGGGTCGTGACGTCGACGAAGGCAGCAGTCGACGTCTCGAAGATGAAACTCTTCATTTAGCCAAACTTGTGGCCGGGAAAGGGAAAGCAATACACAGTGTGCGCTGATAGCTGTGAACGGAGCGTCGGCCGTCGATAAACTGATCATCGTTGGGACGCGCCGTCTTTTATATATCACGCATTAAACTTTCCAGCCTTATCACTGTTGGTCGCGCAAGCTGTGCACTAAGCTTGACTGTTCGCATCCTGGGGCGTTATTTTGTAAGCGTTCTAGCATAGAACGGGGAGGAGGATCGAACAAAAAGAGGAGGGAAGCAAACAGCCAATAGGCGAGCTGGGGAGTTCAGGAATGTATGCAGTGCATTAAGAAATGTATAATTATTATAACTGAACATCAATATTCAGAGGCATTGTTTTTCGCAGCTTGAAGTTGAAGAGCTCGGTGACTTTGACAATTAACTTCTGTTAATGTCTTGACGTAGCGCCAGGTGGTGTTGCAGTGGCGCTGGCCCCCGCGCTGTTTAAACCAATGCTTCTAGTATTAGCAGTATTAGTGTACTTGTAAAATTCAAACGGCGCGACAATTCGAACCGTTACCCAGTTGTCGAAATAGCGCAGCAATCGAGAAGAGGTCCGCGCTTTCCCGACAATCAAAGGGCGTTTCTGCTCTCATTTATGGAGCGGCATCCCCAGTTAGCCTTACGTGCTAGCGAGCTCACCCACGAGTACACAGCAGCGGACAGGCGTCAGCTGTGAGGCGGTAGAGAGATGCGCGAGAAGCCCACTCCTCCGGCCCCACCGCTTACGTTTCGATCCAAGCCGAGTCGTCCGCGGAGACTGTTTTGTAGCCATACTATCGATAGAACGACGCCCGAGCCCGTTATAACAACCTCCTCTCCGTTCTATGCACATTTTGTGGCTATTCGCACGTCTTGACCGTCGGAATATCCTCATAGCCTCGACAAATCGCGCACGTCTTTCCCTCCTCTTTTTGTTCTATCCTCCTCCCCGTTCTGTGCTAGAACGCTTACAAAATAGCGCCCCTGCGCGCAACACTAAAAAAATGATCTACTACAATCGCGAAGCTTCGCGAACTCTGAGACGTGGTCGGCGCCGAGCACTGCTGACAGTCTTTGTGGTTGTAAACCAAATACAGCAAAATTGAAACAAGAAACGCGCGTGCCAATATTATTAAATGCGAAGCATTTCTTAGCGAACTTCGGCGACTTTGAGCGTATCTATCTATCTATCTATCTATCTATCTATCTATCTATCTATCTATCTATCTATCTATCTATCTATCTATCTATCTATCTATCTATCTATCTATCTATCTAGCAGCCTACGACTTTCTGCTCTCCTGGCCGTATCGTTAATGGGATTTATACCAAATTTGGTATGGCATAACATGACTATGACGAACATAAATGGCTGGTCATATCATGAAAATCATGACTAACTTGTCATGAAAAGTGTGATTTACATACCACGCTCATGGCGCGCTCGCGGCCGTTTCGTTAGCTTGAGATACACCAAATTTGGTATTGAGTGACATGACTGTGTGACGAACATAAATGACAAGTGGTAATATCGAAATCATGACTTGTCATGTGCGACATGACTTGCATGCCACGCTCATGGCGTGCTCGCGGCCGTTTCGTTAGCTTGAGATACACCAAATTTGGTATTGAGTGACATGACTGTATGACGAACATAAATGACAAGTGGTAATATGGAAATCATGACTTGTCATGTGCGACATGACTTGCATGCCACACTCATGGCGTGCTCGCGGCCGTTCCGTTAGCTTGAGATACACCAAATTTGGTATTGAGTGACATGACTGTGTGACGAACATAAATGACAAGTGGTAATATGGAAATCATGACTTGTCATGTGCGACATGACTTGCATTCCACGCTCATGGCGCGCTCGCGGCCGTTTCGTTTGCTTGATATACACCAAATTTGTTATTGAGTGACATGACTATATAACGAACATAAGTGGCTGGTGGTAACATGAAAATCTTGGCATGCATGTCATCTACAATGCCATTTACATGCCACGCTCATGGTGCGCTTCCGTCCAGTTCGCTAGCTTGACATACACCAAAATTGGTACACCGAGACGTGACTGTATGACGAACACAAATGACCGGTCGTAACATGTAAAACATGACATGCAAATTATGTAAAGCATGATTTGCTCCTTCCTGGCTGCTTCGCATTACATCGATTCCCACAGTGCGTGGGATCTGCCGGCTTTTTTTAAATGCGAAGCACTTCTTTGCGTACTGCAAGCACTTTGGCGTTTGTATCTATCTATCTATCTATCTATCTATCTATCTATCTATCTATCTATCTATCTATCTATCTATCTATCTATCTATCTATCTATCTATCTATCTATCTATCTATCTATCTATCTATCTAGCCGGCTACGTCTGGGTGCTTCCGGCAATCGCCTCCTTAACTTGAGGTCGACTAAAGTTAGTATGGGAGGGTAAGAGGATTTAATGAGTATGTCTGGCTGGTCATGATTTGCATAACGTGAACAACCCTTCGCGTACGTCGTCAAAGTCATTTCTCCAGACAGGTGTGGCTCATACCCGTATACAACGGGCCGCAGTATGCGGGTATGAGCCACAGGTGTTTCACAATTTATATCTACCCAGGAACGGCGAGGACGGACATTGGTAATTTAAATGCGAGAGCGTTACGAAAAACTGACAACGGCAGCATTGAGCCGACGAATGCAAAGAATAGAAATTGGAGTCCCAGCAGAAATCGAATACACTCAATCTGCTGGCAGTCAAGTATTCTACCACAAAGCCACGTCAGGTCACGAAACTGCTTTGGAAAAAAACCTTATGCAGGCGTACTGTTGGTGAAACGACAATTGTGGTTGCAGGGCTGGCTATCTAATTTTCAAAACTTTACATGCGTACTTCTACGATGAAGGACTCATGTCGGGTTAACGTCAATCGTATGCTTAAGCGCCATCCACTGTTGTTGGTTTACGTAGCACTGTCCATGGCTAACGTTTTCGCAATCACAAGCGCTACATATCAGCCTACCGCTTCTGGTGTTGGCAATTAGCCCCGAGAACGAACACTGGCATCGTTGCTGTCGCGGCGATGTGACTTCACGGTAAGGACACGTCTGCTCCGCCGCCGCTTTTCGCCCTTTCTTGCGCCCGTGTGTGCCCGCTATTCAGCGATGCGGGGGTGATTGCTGCTCAATTTCGCGATGGAAATCTTTCAAGGTACCAGTTGGAAGGTTCTATAACTAGTGAAAGTTATTAAGGCGAAAGCCTTTAATGTCTCATCCTCACGTCCGTCCGTCCGTCCGTCCGTCCGTCCGTCCGTCCGTCCGTCTGTCTGTCTGTCTGTCTGTCTGTCTGTCTGTCTGTCTGTCTGTCTGTCTGTCTGTCTGTCTGTCTGTCTGTCCGTCCGTCCGTCCGTCCGTCTGTCTGTCTGTCTGTCTGTCTGTCTGTCTGTCTGTCCGTCCGTCCGTCCGTGCCGTCCATCTGTCTGTCTGTCTGTCTGTCCGTCTGTCCGTCCGTCCGTCTGTCCGAGCTCTGGCACGGAGCCATGTGGCCGCCGGGATGCGCAAACGGACGCCGGTCGCGTCGGACTCTACAGCGCTCGCGCTTTGCTTGCGTAGCGTCGCTGTGCCCAGCGTTTGCAATCATTCTGACCGACGCCGTCTCAATGGACACAGGCGTTCACGGAATACACTTTCGAATTTACAAAGGGTCCGTCAATTTAAGCGCTGGAACGCGGATGGCGTTTGCACTATGCGCAAAGCGCGAGAAAATAACGCATGCGAACGGAGGAAGATTAGTGTCGCGTCTCGCTGCGATTCGCGGTAAAAAAATTAGGAAAGAAAACACGCACACGTTCGGTTTGTGTGTTACCCCACTGAGAGTCTAAAAGATAAAAGACATGGCATAGTCAGTGGAATCGCCACACGCTTTCGCCGAACACACTTTGGAATGCACAAAGTGCCCTTCAATTTTTAAGCTGTAGGATATTTTGATAATATGGCTTAGGGTAGGCAAACCCGCGTCCGAACGGGAGATTTACTGTGAAACTCGTGATGCCGGACAGAAAGACGTTTGTTGTTTTCATTGCGTACTCCAAACAATCGGTGCTATGAAAATATGCGAAGTGGTTTTAACTTTAATACAACTAGGCATAGACTTCGGGGTTAACACATGCGTGCCGAAGTATTCGAAATGATATTCGGACGTTTTCAATTCACTAACTGCATTGCGGTTTAGCATGAAAGTTACGTCTACTTCTGTAAAAAAATTTAGCTAATTTGACAGAATGGCGCTTTCTCCAACAGGATACTTCACATGAATCTGTCTGTCATAAACAATACCTTAACATATTCGAAAAAATAAACAAAATAATGGACGAGGATGCGTCCGATACAAATAACCCCTGTGCAGGCGACTCATAACTCTTAAAATCACCCGTGAACAACTTAACCTAATGATGCAAATATGGTGTCTTGCGAGTCGAAACCACGACATGATTATGAGGCAATAATTTTGCTCTATCTAAGCAGAAACGTGTTCTTGCTTTCAACCCCCGTCGGCTACCGCGGCCGGGAATGAAACCCATTCTTAGCAG
>JALIZH010013237.1:0-28895 GCA_030522465.1 Rhipicephalus appendiculatus | reverse complement strand
GCGCTTTAAGCCCCCCCCTTCCGAAGAGTTATAGACAAATAAAACACTAGTTAAACAGGCGGCACATCATGGGGAACCGGCGATGCAAGGAGTAACAGAGTTGAAACGAGGAGTAACCCAATTGAAACGCTGGAAAAAAGCACTCAAAAGAAGAATCTGAAGTGAAAATACGAATATTAGGCACAGAAAGTAGCATCAGCCCGGCCACAATGTCCTGTAGGCTGGCTTTGTGACTGGAGCAGCTACAGGACCTCTATGCATACTGCCATCGGAAATTTTGTGGTATTCAGAACCCCTTGGTTGCGCCACTTTGGGATGCCAGTAGACTTCAGTAAATATAAAATTTTCTGGCCCACTCTGAATGTCCTAGGAAGTACATAGTTTTCACTGTGACAATTTGTATTAACTTATTCGTTTGCGAAGACGCCTAGGGCGTTTGCGCAAGCATCTGGTACATCTGAAACGTTAGTTTCAAGGATGCGTTGTTATCGTGGTCTGTCACGTCTAGGCACACATCAAAATTGACAAAGTTGTATTTCATCGTTACTGAAACGCCTGCAGTAGATGTGGTTTTTACAGCGAAAGCTGCTTATGAGATCACAACAAGGGCTGCGCCTAAGTCGCAGTTGTCCGCCGCCGCCGCCGCCGCCAGTGTCCGTAACCAATATCGCACGAAATAAGAAAAAAACTAAATAAATAAAAAATCACCTATGACAGATTGGGAATCGAACCCGGGTCCTCTGCGTGGCAGCCCAGCACTCTACCACTGAGCTACGCCACTGCTTGAAACTGCGGTGCAAACTGATCCTCCCCTATGCAGGCTTCATGTCGGGTAATAAATCGCGTTAACGCGTGTTGTAAAGCGTTTTAGAACAGTAAAGTAACAACCAGGCGTCACACAATGTAAATTGCGTAACGAGTGGGTCGTTCAATGCTCCAACCCATTACAAAATGGCATAATTCTTCATCGTCGTCAGCCACAAAAGCAACAAAGCGCACATCATGCGTTACAAGTGTGTAGCGGGTACCGCGCTTTTCCGAAGAATGAAGAATATTGGTGAGTAGACGCTTCCCCACTACACAAAAATTATCATTATTTATGGCGTAGTGGGTATCATGTAAGTGCGCTTGTAGTAGTTGCCCCAAGAGTGTTTAAAAAAGGCTCAGAAAGGCCGCCCTTCCAGCTTTCGCTGTGACTGTGCTGCGCCTTCCGCGCAGGCCTGGCGGTTTTTTTCGATTGCCTAACCAGCAGGCTTTAGCCGAGTGTCCGTGATAGGGCAAGTGCCAACTTTTCAAATACATGGCTAATACAGCCGTTCTGGACTTCCACTAAACCCTCAAGGAGGAATCGCTTTTGTGGCTCAATCTTCTGGAGTTGTCGTGGTCTGTAGTTAGTATATGCTGCTTGTGCCTGCCTTGAGGAGGTAGTTCTTTATGGCAACATGCGCCTTTGGCCTCTGCCCTTACGAAAACAAGACCTTTTTTTTTTGGAACGTAGCTTTTAGCTGTAACTTTAACACTTTCTTATAAATCCGAATGGCTCTGATTGGAACGTCCTGCGTGTGTATGCATGTGTGTTCTTTTCTTTTTATTTTATTTTTCTCTCTCTCTCTGTCCTGTTTCCAACCCGTATTTTCCCCACCCCTGTGCCGGGTAGCAAACCGGTTACTAGTAGCAGGTTAACATCCCTGCCTTTCCTTTTGATCTATTTATCTCTCTGTCTTCTCATAACTATAAGTAGTTTCGTGTCCTTTTATGAAAAATGTCGCTCTATCCAGGAGCTCAACAAACAAATTCACTGGGAAATCATTAATCTTCACCTCACTGTGGTCGTCATCATTAACTACCGCGATTACTGTATGTACGTACGTACGTACGCATGTATGTATGTATGTATGTATGTATGTATGTATGTATGTATGTATGTATGTATGTATGTATGTATGTATGTATGTATGTATGCAGGTATGCACGTGTGTATGTATGTATGTATGTATCGCTTATTATTCACACAACAAAAATATTCCAGATGGCTATTGGTGCAAAGAGCTGCCCATGACCGCTTCACCAGCGCCAGAAAACCATAAAAAATGATGCACAGTATGGCAAGGCAGCAAGGCTCCTCTTTTTCTTTGATCAGAGAAACTACCATAAATTAGGAGGGATAACATATCTTTTCCATCTCCCCTATGTAGACCGAGTAAGGCTGCGATTCCTCCTGGATTGAAAAGCTTAATTAGATATTTTTATCGTTACTATCTACGTTTTTTTTTAATGGCCTTTCTTCGTTTGCCTTTCTTGTGCATGCCCAATGCACTCTAAGGTCGACTGTATTGCTACCCAACACTTGAGCGCAGCTTTTTATTTTCGCCTGTTTTCGAATCGCTACACAAGCTGTTGCAAACCATTCATCGTGAGGCGGGAATAGCGAGGGCTGCTTGCCGAGTAGAAGACGTCACGCCGAGGTGATGTGTGGCCGCATTGCGATGACCCTTCCCTCGCGGGGCTAGGATAGTCGTCCACCGGATAACGAAATGAAGTCTTTTCACTCACTCATTCACTTTCTTAAGCTCTTGCCAAAGCACAACTGCGCTCATCCTGTCGAGGAAGCCATTGAAACGAATGGGATATGCTCGTAGTAGTTCAGAAAAGCGAACAAGCAAAATGACATCATCAGAAACGGCGTCATTTCTCCACGAACAATAAAGGCACGTTGACAACGTGCATTAACATGGAATGTGTGATATACGGATGGCGCAAGACCGGCAACCGCACCACATGCGGAGTCGGTACGTTCACAAGAGATTCACGAGTCATGAAGCAATGGCGTGGACATTGGGGAACAGGTATACATACAAGCGCTGGTGCAACGGCCGATGATGCAGCGCTGCGCAAGCGATAACAATAGATGCAGTGGTGAATGCGGAGCACGGTGCAAAGCAATGGCCACACGTGCGTTTAGTTTTGGCCAGCCGAAGCTAGCGCATGGTCCTTGAAACACAGGGTCTTCCACACCCGGATGTCCTTGCGACGTTCCGCCACCGTTGAGATACTAAAACACGCTTGATGGGGTGTGTGCACCCATGTATCACCCTGCAGCGTCCTTGAAATGGAAATTCGCCTTGCCGCTATTCCCACTACCCGGGCATCACGTTCTTCCTGACATGTTTGTCTCTATCTGTTGTCTCGATCTGCTGTTCGACAAGGTGTAAACACTCGCAAGCGAGTATTTTCCCCCTGTCGACCTTCGCTGCTTTTGTCGTGCGATTCGTGCCGCCTCTTTGCTCTCTTCTAAGACTCCAGTATCATCTGTGTGACTGCGATAGTACTGTAATGTTTTAAAGACGATAGTCTTTCTTGGGATACCTGAACGCAAAAATTTTGGTCTGGCTGTCTGTCTTTCCGTAACCCGATTCAGCCTACTCGGCCAAAGTTTAACCACTTTCTGAACGCCCAGCCATCTTGAGCTGGTGTTTGCGTTCATACTTGTGAACATATTCGATCAAAAAGCAAATACTACGCATACCTGCGGCGCAACATTAATATGTTAGTGTCAGGTCGTGTGTTCTTTTATTAGAAAATACATAGGTACGCAATTCTACAGACCCTAGGGTTTTTTAGGCTGCGCTGAAAATGTGACGCTGTGCGCGAACTGCGACGCTTTGCACGAAAAAGCTCTGTGCCGACGAAAAGGTGCTGCCGCTGGCAGTGGCCCTTGGTCACGGTGTAATGCCCTTGGTTCAGCACAAGCTCATGTTTTAAATGCGAATGAATTTCTTAATCGGGCTATGTCAGGCATCCGGCGTTGGCGTTGTCCGCGGGGAGGAGGATAGGTTGAGGAGGTGTCCGCGCGCCGGCAGGTGTTATCTCTCCGCTCTCACTCCCTCTCCCATAGCAACAGCTGCGGGCGCGCGCGCTTATCCTCGCCCCTAGCAACCGCAGCAGGTGGTGCGGGCGGAGTAGCGGAGAGTGAGTGGAGAGGAGGAGCGCGCTCTGGTGCGTGAGGGCGCTCGCATCGCGGGAGCTCGGCGGAGCTCCCGCGATAAAAAAAAGAAATAAAAAGAAAAAAAACAGGCGCTGCTCCGTGCTCCCGACCGGGCTGCAGAAATTAGGCGCCTTTTCCTTCTTCGAACCACAACCACCATATATAAATGGAGTGAAGCGCGCGCGAAATGCATTCGCATTTCCTCACGATTCCCTTCGGGGAGGTGGGGGGCATTTTTCAATGGCGTCCATATCTCGCGCAGCGCCTCCTCTATTTTAGATGTGAAGCATCTTATGGCGAAGTTCAATCCGGTAGTGGCCGTGGTGGTGGTGTGTGGCGTGACCACCCTTACTGCGCATGAGCAAACCCTTTAAAAAATTAAAATAAAAACCTTTTCTCCCTCTC
The DNA here is from genome assembly GCA_030522465.1 of Rhipicephalus appendiculatus. NCBI lineage: Eukaryota > Metazoa > Arthropoda > Arachnida > Ixodida > Ixodidae > Rhipicephalus > Rhipicephalus appendiculatus. Next base: position 24,505 of record JALIZH010013237.1, on the reverse strand, counting down.
TCTCTCCTCTAGGCATACCTCCACGCGGCGACCACACCCTCACTGCGCATGCGCGTCCCCTCCCTTTCTACCCTCCTACGCTCCCCCCTCTCTCCTCAGGCATCCCTACCCCGCGGTGTCCACACCCCCCACTGCGCATGCGCGTCCCCCCCCTCTCTCTCGCCTCGCGACGCCGACGCAGGCAGCGTCTGCTAGCGAGTTTCTTGGTTGAAAAAACCGACTGCTCGCGCTGCGCAACCGTTCACTCGCCACCCCCCTATATATGGCACTGGATCTTGACCTGCAAGGTAGTGCCGGTGGGAGATTTCTCCTGCGCATTGTTGAACAATAAAAATTCGCAGCGTGCGCGTTAACCAAAAGCGGACTGCGGGAGTCTCTGTGTCCAGTCGGAGTCTTCTGTCTCTCACTGCCCATTAGCAGCGATTGGCATGTTCCAGTAGGAAACACCGGTCCATCAATGCGTGCTTTGCGCCTCCCCAGGTTTCTCTCCTGCGCAACGCTGCGATGAGCGCCAGCGTCAACGCCACCGCCAGTGTAAGCGTTGCTTCGCATCTACATATGGTTGCCTTTAGCGGGATATGGTGTAATTTTTATCAATGCCAGGCCAGATGCAGCCAATTCAACGTAGAGTAGGCGCTGTCTGAGGCAAGGCAAAACATAGTAGTACGGCCGGCACAAGACTATCATCTTTCGACGACATTTGCAGCGAAGCACGCAGATACGCGGCCAATTTTTTTCGAAGAACACATTATAATATACGCGACGTTCGTGCGGCACGGTTTTGGGGGCGTACTCTTTGTCTGGGATGACTTTGCGGTATAGTTGCCTCTTCTCAAAACTGTGTTGATATGCTTTATTTTCAGGCCGCCTATTGTTGCAGCACAAAGTGTTCTTTACGCTTCCCTCGGTAAGCCCGGTGGAATCGTTCGCGGTATCATCTTATCTTTTGTTACGCTGTAACAGATAGATTTAATTTTTCCGTCAACATATAACCGAAGAGGCGTCCCTTTTAAGAAGTCCTATCTATTCGCTCGTCGTACATTCTAATGTAATTATCGATGTCCCCTATATTTCTCAATCCACCATATTCTTTAAGGTCGACAGCAGGGGTGATTACGCTGAATAATTTTGAATACTCCTTATTGCCAAGCTGAATCTTAACAACTCTTTATTCGATAAAAAGCAGTCACCTTCAAAAAAAAACAATGCTGTCCTGCAATGCCCTATTTCAATAACAGAAATACCATCGAGATTGTGCGAAATAACTTAAACACGGCGAGAAACCAGACATAATACAACCAACTTGTAAAAGAAGCGAAATCCCGCAGCTGTAAAAGCTTGCGTGAAGGACTAACCACGCTACGTGGAGAGAATAGGCTATACAGTGCACAATGTGAGCCGCGCCATTGTAACAGCAACACACCGCAGCGCAACACGTCCTATTGCAATAGATGAAGAAATTTAAGAATTTTGTACGGTCTAAATAAACGTCCCATGCAGCACGGTTTCTCAACAAGTAGTTCGGTGTAACGACCCAAGCTGAAATGTTTGCAGCATGATATTGTAACCTGGTCGCCATGGTGCATAAACATAAAGTCCAACCGGTACAGATTTAGTTATTTATTCACGAACTTCTACCCAGCCGAAGGAACACTTACGGTGCAAGCAAGTAACAATAATACTTGAGGTTTTACGTACCAAAATTACGATATCATTATGAGGCACGCCGTAGGGGAGGGGGGGCTCCAGAAATCTGGACCATCTGGTGTTCTTTAACGTGCACTGACATCGCACTGCACACGGGCCTCTAGTACTTCACCTCCATCGAAATGCGACCACCGCGGCTGGAATTGAACCCGCGACCTTCGCGTCAGCAACTGAGCACCGTAAACACTGTTCCACCGTGGCTGACCAGGCTGATATTCTCAATGGCGTCTTCAAAGATTGCAGTTTCGAGTGGTTCCTGCTTCTTTACTGTTGCAACAAACGGAACAATGAATAAACAATAACTGCCCACTAGACCCCTTCCCCCTTCGGCGTCCCCTCTTTATTTTAGTCTCCTTCGAATCGCGCTGCAGCAGTCATAGTTTTTTAATAGCGATGATAATTTATTTATTATTAAATGACAGCCTGAGAAAGCAACTCTATAACAGGGCCCTTGTAAGAAATTATTTGCTTTCAGTCATTGTTCAGGTACGTGCAAGCAGGCTAACCGCTGTTTCAGAGACTGTTTTTCATATCGCTGTCCGGGCTATCAGGCCGTCTTCCTATACAGCTGTGCATTGGTTACACACATATTATGATAGTAGCTAAGCACACAGTTCGTTTCAAAACCTTTGTCGAGGTTATTTAAAGCGCTCGACACTTTCGCTGGCCTTGTCCGTAGCATCCTACGATGTTAACAAGGCGTAGTCATATATTGCACAATGTATGTTGGAGATCGGGCGTGAGCAGTAAGATTTCTTTACTATCTTCGCAAGAAGAAACCAAGGCAAGTTGGTGCCTTGTCAACATAGAGAACAAGCAAGACCTCTTTTCGCATTGGTAATAATGCAACGGGAAGGTAGTGGGTGCAAGATAGGGAAAATTTTCTTGCTTTTCTTGGCGTCAAACATCACACACAACGCATAAGTGCACACTCTGACAACGTGAAAGGAACTGACTTTGTTTTTGATGCGTACGACCTTCTTCTGCTTCTTCTTCAAAACTTGCATTGCTTATCCTGTACATGACGCGAATGCGCCATCCTGGCTACTCCTACGACGGGACCGAGAGGCCAAGCCCTCTGGCTCTATCGCGGGCGTACTGGACACCCAGGACATGATCATGGTCACTTGGTGATTTGATGAGTATTTAAAAGCGGTCCCGCTTATTACCGGGTCCCGATGAGCCGCACTCCCAGATAAGGTGTTCCAACGTGCATATACTTTCTTTCAAAGTTTTTCGTGTTAGTTCGTTCCGGTCTTGCACGTCCTCGCAGTGCGTATTCTATTTCCTATTGAAATATAATACAGGTTGTTTAACAAGTGTTCTGTTGTCTCCACTAAGCTTCTTGTCGCTACGTTCGAATTTTTGTGAAAACTGCAATCTCGCAACACACTTACGTGTCTTTCAGAGTAATTTCGAAAATGCTCGCCATTGCTGAGCGTGTTCGATTCCCAGTTGAAAAGCACGATTATTTCACAACAGAAACATGACTAGTTTTCCCTGATTGGCTCATTTTGTTACGATACAATTTTACAGCGAAAGCTGTTATGAGATCACAACAAGGGCCCTTTTTGCGCCGTAGTTGTCCGCCGCCGCCGCCGCCGGTGTGCGTGACCACTATCGCGCGAAATAAGAAAAAACCTAAATGAATGAAGAATCCCTAAGACAGAACGGGAATTAAACCCGGGCCCTCTGCCTGGCAGCCCAGTACTCTACCACTGACCTACGCCTCTGCTTGAAACTGCGTTGCAAACTGATCCTATGCAGGCTTCATGTCGCGTAAGAAATCGCGATGACATATGTAATGAAGTGTTTTAGAACAGTAAAGTAACAGTCAGGCCTCACACAATGGAATTGCGGAACGACTGGGTCGTTCAATGCTCCAACCCATTACAAAACCTCAGGCATAATTCTTCATTGTCGTCAGCCACAGCATCAACAATGTGCACGTAATGCGTTACAAGTGTGTAGCGGGTATTGCGCGTTCCCAAATGACGAATAATGGCACAGTGGACGCTTCCCCACTGCAAAAAAAATTATGATGATTTATGGCGTAGTGGGTACGATGCAACTGTGCTGGTAGTAGTTGTCCCAAGAGTGTTTAAAAAAGGCTCTATAAAGGCCGCTCTTCCAGCTTTCGCTGTGACTGTGCTGCGCGTTCCGCGCAAGCCTGGCAGGTTTTTTTTAGTAACGACGCAACTTCGCTACAGGCCATCAATACCTTCTACACTATTAAGACGATTCTAGAAGATGACACAATCATTTTCTGGGAATAACCACCCCACGGCATGCCTGGTACAGCAACAATCTCCAATTAGCTCACTCCATTTGGCAGTGAAAACATTCGCTTCCACCCACAACACATAATTGCCTAAAACTATTCCCCTTGAACATACACGCGCGTTTGCACAAATCCACGAGCCGAAATTGGGCCTATATTAACGGGAACGTGAAATACTACTAGGTGTCTTTCATTTCAAAGACATTTGCAATCAGTATAACTGAATTTCCTGATTGTCACGTGGACTCAAAGAAGCACTTTCGAATAAAAAAAAAAGAATAGCCATTAACTGCGCCTTAGCCAGATGCACTAAACTAATGATGCATGAACGCGTTGTGACCAAAACGAGCGACATAACCGTATCCAATGTGTTCCGTGTCGGGATTTACAGTTGCTTGCTATCCTGCTTTCGCTCCAAGATTGTATACATGAAATGGAAGACACGGGGAATGAAGGTATTGGGGACCGATCTATTCCTTGAATAAGCAGTACTCCCAAATGACGCCGCACAAAAGCAGCGAGAAAGACGCTTGGGAAAGGACGAGCCGAAGTACTCTTTGAACCATGCACTTAAATTAGGCCTACATATTTCCTTCCCATTTTGTATTCTGCGAATATATAATTATTAATTTTTAGATAAATTTGCAAAATTCCTTTATTTTTTTTTATCAATCCCCCCTCAACCTCTGCCAATCCTTCTTTAACTGGGCGAAAAACCGCAATAACGATGCGTGCAATAGAGGCCGAGAAAAAAATTCTGCAGATCCCACTCGAGTGCTGCGAGTTGGACCGCATTCTTTGTGCATTTCAGTCTATAGTTATAGGTATATTGTGGGAAGGCCTGTAGCCAGGAATCTTCTTCAGGAGGGAGAGGGGGGAGGGGAGAGGAGCTTTTGTTGAAGGCCTTGGCTATTTGAGGAAAGTACCATATTTGAGGAAGCAACAGTTTGCGGGGGGGGGAGGGGGGGGGGGCTCCTAAGGTCCTTGCCCCCCTCCCTGTTCACGGGATTGGTCGTGGGCTTAACAGGCACATGAACTACACTCACGCCCAAAGGCTATCCTATCGTCCGACGTTAGAGCCAATATCAATTTTATCGAAATGAACTGCACGCTACGATTCTGATCATCAGAAGCGTTCCTTGCCGTATTCCTCCGGGTTGAGAAATCGTTTACCATAGCTTGGCGAGTCATACAAGTTAATATGTAATGTTTATTACATTGTTACAAAAGCCGTGAGCGAACACTACGACCACGGTTCACGTTACCACGATATGACACCGTTATAGATTCCTTTGCGCAAGCAGCTTCAAGCACTTGCGTAGCTCTTTGGATGAATACGCGACTGCCACGCAGTAGTCCTGGATTCCGTCACGGATCTAAGCGTGACATTAAATTTTTATGTATTTCTGATATTTGCCGCACCGACAACGCTTCCAAAGCCTGCCCCGCATTTACCGCGACACAGGCTCCATAACGCGATTGCGTTAAGATTTTGTATAGTCGTTATCGCCGTTCCTGGGTTGATACAAACTGTGAATCACCTGTGGCTCATACCCGCATTCCATGGGCCGTGGCATGCGGGTATGTGCCAAGACACTGCAACCACACACAACGAGATTACTAAGTATTACTACATGGCGAGGCGGGCTTTCCCAATTCCACATTGAGAACTCATTAGAGCACAGGCAGTCTCGTTGCGCATACTTCAAACCGATTCGTACCCTTCGTTAGCGTGCCTAAATGAAATTTATCCACAAAAATTCCCCGACGCCGCCTGTACCGCTTGCGGGCAGGCCGCTACACTAGCACACATGCTTTGGGAGTGCGGGTCGCTCGGCCCGACTTACACCAAGACCGAGTTGGATGCGCTTCTGCGCAGCCAAAACCTTCAGGACCAAATCCTGGCCGTCCAGTGCGTCCGCGAAAGGGCCGTTAGGCTAGACCTGCCTGTCCCCACGGGGGAGTAGCCGGGTGGCTTGGGGCAACCTCAGTGTCTGCAATCGACTTTGGTAAAGTTGTACTCACTCACCACTCACTCACTCACTCACTCACTCACTCACACGTGACTGACGGAATTGGTTTCATGATGTACGCGACAAGTATTTTGCGCTATTCATGTAATGACCTGTTCATCATGTTCGTCATACACTGATGCGGCGTGATGCCCTCCCATGCATATTAAGGCGAAAGCCTTTAATGTGTCATGCTCACGTCCGTCCGGCGTCCGTCCGTCCGTCCGTCCATCCGTCCGAGCTCTGGCACGGAGCCAGGTGGCCGCCGGGGTGCGCAATCGGACGCTGGTCGCGTCGGACTCTACAGCGCTCGCGCTTTGCTTGCGCAGCGTCGCTGTGCCCAGCGTTTGCAATCATTTTGACCGACGCCGTCTCAATGGACACAGGCGTCCACGGAATACACTTTCAAATTTACAAAGGGCCCGTAAATTTAAGCGCTGGAACGCGGATGGCGTTTGCGCGATGCGCAAAGCGCGAGAAAATACTAACGCATGCGAACGGAGGAAGATTAGTCTCGCGTCTCGCTGCGATTCGCGGTAAAAAATTCAAGAAGGATACACGCACACATTCGGTTTGTGTGTTATGCCACTGAGAGTGTAAAAGAAAAAGGACATGGCATAGTCAGTGGAATGGCCGCTCGCTTTCCCCGAACACACTTTGGAATGTACAAAGTGTCCTTCAATTTTTTTTTTCGTATCTGTCGATATAAGCAGAGAGATAGAGAGACAAAGCTTTATTTTGGTTCTTGCTGGGATCCAGGGAGGCTCGCCCTAACGGAGCCTTCCTCAGGCGGCGGTCAGGCTTTAGGTCTTGGCGGTGTTCTCGGCCAGCTGGCCGAGGACGCCGCCAAGACGCCGCCATCCATCCATCCATCCATCCATCCATCCATCCATCCATCCATCCATCCGTCCATCCGTCCGTCCGTCCGTCCGTCCGTCCGTCCGTCCATCCATCCATCCATCCATCCATCCATCCATCCATCCGTCCGTCCGTCCGTCCGTCCGTCCATCCATCCATCCATCCATCCATCTGTGCTCACTGGCATATGTTCATATATATTTCTTCACGCAAACAATCGAAGCACTACAGAATAAATGACGACGTTAATAACTAGGCGGTGTGACACAACTTGTTTTTACAGCAAAAGTGTAGCCAATTGTGTCGAGCAATGAAATGGCGAAGCCGTAGCTGCAATTGATATACCTACATCTGCCAGACTTTCGCCACGCATTTCACAAGGAAATGTTTCTTTTTGATCACTCTGTGTTTCGCCATGTTTGTTTCGTACGGATTTCTATAGCAACAACCTCAAATCGTCATTTAATGCACTCTACACATATGAAACGCGCGCGATGCTGGGGAAGCTTTATTTTTTGGGGCGAAACGGAATGCCATGTTGATGTTCTTGTTTAGAACGGGCTAGTCTGGGGCCCAAATGAAGTGTAACCTCTTTTGCGTCAAAAACGATCTATTAATTTATTATTAGGTTTCACTAGGGAAATATTACCTACGTAGACAGAGAGTGTATGGAGTATTCTATGGCCTTCTATGCTACAGAAACGTATGATATACGTCAAAAACATGTGTTGTATTCCGCCTTCATACTAAACGTTCTAGCTATGTTCTTTTTTGTGTTTTACTTTTGTCTTCATAGGGCATTTTAGAAGATTTGCAGCTCGTGCGATGTGGCACGTCAACGGCGCGATGCACTGTAACGTTTGACATTTTTCTCTCAGCAAGGAATGCAAGTAGTTTGAGCTAGCGTTCTGTGTTTTAGCTTACATATACAGATTTTCAAATAAAAGAAATTCAGCCAGTGCCACTTGGCAGACACTGATGGAACAGCAATGCTGGTGGCGTGCAGTAAGGTTGAATGAAGTGGGTTGAATGAAGTGGCATGAAGTGGATGAATGAAGCGGGAGGAGTGGCGGAAGCAGTAGTGGGTGCAGTGGTGAGTTGTGGGAGGAGTGGCACAGATTGGTAGTGGGATCTACCTACTTTCTTTGGGTAAACCCCCCCCCCCCTTCACGGTCTGCGATCCACGACAGCACGCGGACACGAAAGCCCCGACTAAGAACAGCTTCGCTGTTAAAATATAAAAGCAGCCGTTATTACCACTGTAATGCGAAACATCTTCTGAGTCATAAAACCCAACGTAACTAATTCACTAACATACCATATTATACTGACAGAATTTCGCGAACTTTCAACGAGAAGTGAACATATTCCAATACTGTAAGAAGCGACGAAAAGTTAACACTACACTACTGCAAACCCCTGCAAAGGAACCACTCGAAAGTACTGTAAGAGTAAAACACCTGATCTTGCTAAATACGTGAGGCAGCAAACTTGACGACACGAACCTTGACGACACGAAGTCTTGGAACTATTGAAACCCCATGCGGCTTCGACGATGTCCTTCTTTAGTGAATAAATTATCGTTTACACGACCGCACAATGGCTTTCTCTTTATTCTAAATATACGCCCACCTTTTGACATCACTCGCACAACGCCGTGTTCTGCCACGTGGTTCAAATACAAAAAGGCAACGCTGACGTAATAGAATACGTATAGTTCTTTATAGAGTGCTTCCAACTGCGTCATGCTTTACCTTTTCGCGGTGCTTCCACAAAAAAAAGCTGTATAGGCAGAATTTTTAATAGCACCATGCTCGGCGGACACGCAACGTCGTCTGACAGCTAAATACTGCGTGCACACCTGCCGTATTTGCTGTGCTATAAGGAATAGCAAAAGCACTTGCTCCAGATGCGTAGACACTACATTTATCGGTGCACCAGTGCTAGGGATATTCAGTGAGTGCTTTTTCTCTCAAGCAAAGCTTACTAACACAGTATCGCGACATGAAGTTTATACCGTCCATTATATTCACCCTATTTATGACAGTGAAACAGTCTTTACTCGTGAGTTTCTCATACCAAGAACTTGAAGACTACGACATCAAGAAGGTAAATCATTGTGGTTCTTCCCAACGTTTGTAAGTCAATAGCGCGTGTGTGAAAAGATTGGCAATTTGTTCCCTTTGTGCAAAATAGCGACAATTATCTAGCTTCGAGGACCAGTCTTAGCTACTATCCTAGTTAATATGTGCAGACAAAACGAGCATTCGCCGGTGACATGCGGGGCCCTGAAATTTCTTAACGTTTAGTTCATGGAAACTGACGTCTATAAAAATTACAACGTTACCGATATCTAGGCGCTACTTTGTACCGTGTTTGAGGTGGTAATGAAGGAGAGTTTGTACGTATTACTGCATAGCACCTCTTTTTAGCTTCTACTTTTACAGCGAAAGCTGTTATGAGATCACAACAAGGGCCGATTCTGGCGCCGTAGTTCTCCGCCGCTATTACCGTAGTTGTCCGTAACCACTATCGCGCGAAATGAGAAAAAAAAACTGAATACATAAAAATACCAAGGACAGAATGGTAATCGAACCCGTGCCCTCTGCTTGGCAGCCCAGTACTCTACCACTGAGCTACACCTGCCTTTGGTATATTCCTAATTCTCTCTCTCTCTCTCTGTAAACTGGTGCTTGACACTCCGTTGCAAACCGACCCTATGCAGGCTAAATGTCGGGTAAGGAATCGCGTTAGCATGTGTAATAAAGCGCTTTAGAACAGTAAAGTAACAACCAGGCTTCACACAATGCGAATTGCGTAACGAGTGGGTCGTTGAATGCTCCAACCCATTATAAAAGTCTCAGGCATCAATCTTCGCCGTCAACCACAGCATCAACAAAGTGCACATAATGTCCTTACAAGTGCGTAGCGGGTACCACGCTTTTCCGAAGAATGACGAATTCTGGCATAGGGTGTATGCTTCCCCGCTGCACAAAAATTATGATGATTTATGGCGTAGTGGGTACCATGGAATTCTCCTTGTAGTAGGGGCCCCAAGAGTGATTAAAAAAGGCTCAAGAAAGGCCGCTCTTCCAAATTTCGCTGTAACTGTGCTGCGCGTTCCGCGCATACCTCGCGGTTTTTTTAAGGCAATATGTCCAGATTTGGTCAGAAGCTTAATATACCACGACATGATTATGAGGTATACCGTATATATATATATATATATATATATATATATATATATATATATATATATATATATATATATATATATATGACGTTAGAGAACAGAGACACGTCGTGGTTCAGATGCCATCCATTTATTCTACTGCACGCGCACTTCTTCGTCGGCTTCTCCTACCATCGCCTTGTTCATATATATATATATATATATATATATATATATATATATATATATATATATTGTCGCCCAATTCGAGGAAATCAGCGACTTCAGAACCAGCCCATTATTTGCGCAACTATTCTCCGGTCCTCACGACGACAAGCAGTCTACAGTCCAGGTAGATGTGAACCCCATACACTGTAGGCTCCGCAGCAAGATAGCCTTCGCTCTCTTTTGCTTTCACTCAGCAACTGCATCACCACGACGTCAAAAATCAAGCAGACACCATATATAGACGTAATACACACACACACACACACACACACACACACACACACACATATATATATATATATATATATATATATATATATATATATATATATATATATATATATATATATATATATATATATATATATATATATATATATGTGTGTGTGTGTGTGTGTGTGTGTGTGTGTGTGTGTGTGTGTGTGTGTGTGTGTGTGTGTGTGTGTGTGTGTGTGTGTGTGACGTTAGAGAACAGAGATACGTCGTGGTTCAGATGCCATCCATTTATTCCAATGCACGCGCACTTCGTCGGCTTCTTCTACCATCGCCTCGTTCATACGTTACACTCTTCCCCCTCCCCTCGAGAAAGTCTCAGTTCAGAAGGTACAAAATAACGTCGTAGTTTGCTAACATGAACAATGTCCGGGTTTCTACCTAAGGGCAACACGGAGCGGTTGATCTCATAGTTCACTGGTGAGATTTTGCGTAGAATCTTGTAGGGACCTTCCATGACGGAACTCAGTTTGCCGTTGTTGGGATGCCATGGTGTCTCGTAAAGATCTAACTCACCGACTTGGAACTCAATCGGAAGAAATTTCTTATCATAGATTACTTTGTTCTTATTGTGGTAGGTGATGGAATTATTAACAGCAGCTTTGCGCGCTTCTTCCACCGTTTGTTCTCGCTGTTTCCGTACAGTTGGATAAGATGGAATTCCATACATCAGGAAGGACGGTGCGTAGCCGGTAACTTCGTGAGGCGTTCTGTTGTATTCGTCTATTACCTCCTACAGCAGCTTAGTCCAACACTTCTGTGGCTCGTCATTGATCTTGCACTTTAGTCTGGTTACGATGTTCTGGTTTGTCCGCTCGTTCATACCATTGCATTGCGGATGATGAGATGAGGTGAAGAGTTGGTGTATTCAGTTATGTTTTAGAAACTGTTTAAATTTTCCTTCAGTGAATCCTGTTCCACGATCTGAAAGGAACTTCCGTGGTTTTCCGGCCGCAAAAATGGTTTTTAAGCATGAGATGTAGGCGTCGCTGTTCTTACTTTTATGGGCGAACGCCCATACGTAGCGAGTAGCATGGTCAATAACCAAGTGGATAAACCTTTTTGATGGGCGATATCCACAAAATCCCCCCAATGGTGTCCATCGCAAAAAGGTCAAAAGGCTCTTCAGCAGGAGGCGGGGATTCAAGTGTCCCATACTTCTTTGTTTTCGTCTTCTTGCATCTCTGGCATGTATCACAATGCCGAATGTAGGTGGCAACATCGGTTACCATATACGGCCAATAATATTGCGGCGACAAGAGTGATAGTGTCTTCTTCACTCCGACATGCCCAAAATGTTGATGTGTGTTTTTAAGAATGGTTGGGCGTAGTTCATGGGGCACATAGATCTTCCTTAGTCCTTTTCTTTTGACGTTGACTACGTTGTTTTCCAATGAATACGTTCCTTTTGGGCGCTCACTGCTGCATCGTTGAAGTTCATCGTGGGGCAGAAGTTGAACTATTGAGGATTCTTAATATTCTTCAGCCACTGTAGTGCAGAGTGATCCGTTACAACAGTGAATGGCTTTCCATGAAGGTAGCAATGCCATTTATCAATGGCATCTATAATGGCAAGGCATTCTCTTTCTGTAACAGTATAATTGACCTCGTGCTTAAGTAGTTTGCGGGAGTAATAGGCAACGGGATGTTCCTTGCCTTTGTCGTCAGGTTGCTTCAGCACTGCACCAATGCCTTCACCAGATGCATCACAGTACACAGTACATGGTCTCGAAGTTTCGTATATGCGAAGCACCGGTTCTTCAGTTATGCACTCCTTCAGTTGCCGAAAAGCTTACTCGCATGCTTCTGTCCACGTCCACTTGCTTCCTTTGTGGAGTAGTTTCGTGAGTGGGAGAGCGATGTCGCTGAACTGAGGGATGTACTGACGGTAAGTGTTTACAGTGCCCAGGAAACGTTGGAGGTCTTTCTCTCGTTTAGGTGTCGAAAATTTGAGTATTGCAGCCACGTTACTTTGCTTAGGTGTCACTATTCCTTGTGAAATTTTGTGGCCCAAGTATTCAAGCTGGATCTTGCAAATTGGCACTTTTCTGTTTCAGTTTTACGTTCTCGTCTTTAAGAGCTTCCAACAGTGCCTCGAGGTGTCGTATATGATCGTCATATGTCTCTGAGTATACGACCACATCGTGAAAGTAATTGCTAACATTAGTGAGCTGATTTTTGGCTATTATTGATTTCATGGCTCTTTCAAATGTAGCCGGAGCGTTCTTTAACCCGAAAGGCATTACCAACGACTCGCAATAACCATCAGTCGTGACAAACGCAGTTTTTGAACGTCGTCGGGATGCATTTGGACATGCCAGTATCCCGACGTTAGATCTAGCGTAGTGAAAAAGTTCGCCTTTCCCAAGTGGTCCAGAATATCATCTATACGTAGAATTGGTTGATAGTCGGGTACCGTTATGGCGTTGAGCTTCCGATAGTCAATACATAGACGAGTACGTCCTTCGCCTTTCTTTTCCGCTAAGATGACCGGTCTGGCATAGGGCGACAACGAAGGCCTCACAATACCTTGCTTAATGAGGGACGTCAACTTCTCTGTTATTTCCTCTTTGTCGGCCTGTGAACATCTGTATGGTGCTCGATGAATAGGGACAGCATTGGTAAATGCAATCCTATGTTGCTCAGTTGTGATGCATCCAATATCTGTCTGGGATTTCGAGAAGATCTCGTCATACTTATTTAGAAGAAAGTCGAGCACTGCTGATTCATGTTCTGGCACGTTTTATGAATTCAGAGTTCTCATCAGCGGTGCTTTAGTGGTTTTCTTGTCATTGTGATTCGACAGGTTCAATTTTTCACATCCCTGTGTTACTGACTGCTTTCCAAATTTACAGAAAGATTGAAGTACGAAGCGCTGTCTGGGCCAAGAATTAATTGTGCTCTCATGCCTCGCAGCACGTGTACATAAACTTTTTTGTGACATTCCCAATTTGCAATTGAATGTTTACGCGACCCAAAGTTCGAATGCTTGGAGTAACTTCCTGCACCATGATGCTGGAGTCTCTCATCAACTGAAGCTTGAGCCGTTTGTACACATCTTCACTGATACAAGTAATTGTTGCTCCTGTATCAAGAATTGCAGTAACTGGCCTTCCGTTGATGAGAGCATCGAAATGTATTAATGAAACTCTGGGTCGCTCTCCTCGTTGCCCGGTCTAGTCTCAACAGCGGACACGTTGCCGCGGCGCGGACATTCGTTGTGCCAATGAAAATGTCGTGGGAAACCAGCAGCTGAGCAATATCTGCATTCATTTTGTGGGACACGCGGTCGAGAAGTCAATGTTGGCTGCTGCGGTCTGCTGAAGAGACGTGGAGCTCTTGATGTAGTACTAGGAGTACGAGTAACAGAAATTCCTCTCACCCGTCTTAAAGATGTCTCGACCCGTTGGGCAGCGGCGAGCCACTCTGATGACGAGTTGAAAGAGTCCGGCGAGCGCCAGTTCCACATCAGGAGGAACACCGTCAGTCAGTCCAGAAATGATTTGGCACTCTTTAAGGTCGGCCAAGGAGCCCAGTCGTTTTTTCTCGTCGTAGTAATCCTTGATGGTCTGCCCTCCTTTTAGCCGTTAGTGGATCAAGAGACGAAAGGCATCTCCGTCAGTCGTAGCAAAGTGATTTCGCATGTCGCGCTTTATATCGTCCCATGTCTCGTCGTTGCCGAAAATTTCTATCAGGTACCACTTGAACAGTCTCGGGAGGGGTTTTCTCTTCATCGGCAGATATATATATATCTATATATATACAAACAAACAATTTTAAGATATAAAGATAGAGAGAAACAGATATAGGAAGAAACATGGCAGAAACGTCTTTGTGTCCGTTCATCAGTAATGAAATGTATTGCGACAAGAAGCGCTGCGAGCTCTGCTGCCGTCAATGTAGTAAGATGGGAGGCCTTAAGTTTGATCGTTGGGGGTTTATCGGTGCCACGAAAGCTACGGTTGAGCTGTTCGGCAAGACGTTACGGTCGGTACATACCTGTACACTGCCTTGATACTTCGCAGGACTCGCTAAACGCAGGACTCGCTAAACGGCTATGACACTCCTGTGCTCGAGTGTGTGTGTGCGTGCGGTTTATTAGTTTTTTTTTTCTAGCTCTTTTCTATCTCTTTCTTTCCTTCCTTATCTTTCTATTCCCCCTTACCCCTTCCCCAGTGCAGGGTAGCAAACCGAAAATTTTCTTCAGGTTAACCTCCCTGCCTTTCACTTAACCTCTCTCTCTCTCTCTCTCTCTCGTATGGCAGAAGTAGTGTTTTTAATATCTGGGGTTTAACGTCCCAAAACCACGATATGATTATGAGAGACGCCGTAGTGGAGGTCTCCGGAAATTTTGACCATCTGGTGTTCTTTAACGTGCACTGACATCGCACAGTACACGGGCCTCTACCATTTCGCCTCCATTGAAATGCGGCCGCCGCGGCCGGGATCGAACCCGCGACCTTCGGGTCAGCAGCCGAGAACTGTAGCCACTGTTCCACCGAGGCGAACGTATGGCAGAAGTAAAGCAAGATATTTAGGAGCCAGTGACGGTACATCTGTTTTTTCCTCAATGTCAGGTATTGCCAGGCTGATGTAAGGCTGAGTCAGGCACCATGGTAGAATCGAAGGTCTCGCGGCAGGCGCAAAGCATACGCATGTAGGTGAAGACTCTCAATATGCCGTTACCGTTTGACAAAAAGAGGTGCGTCATCTGTCTGCTGGTGGTGAAGCTAAGCAGCGCCGATAGTAAGCGTGGTAAAAACTACAGCTAGAATATTGAACTGCTTTGTAGTAATGCATAGTGGGAAAAGGCACTGCATGCAAGCAGTATACAAAAGAAGAAAACCAAACAGCATAAAAGGAGAATTTGTGTTCTCTGGCTCCCTTGTGCCCTTGCTTGCACACCTTAACTTCGTCAACGATTGAACTGTGCGTCCCGCAAAACAATCTGTTACGTCACGGCATTATCAGCGGAAAGTTGTTCAATTGCCATTCTTCTGCTTATTAAAAGCATTTTTACGCCACGTCTTGCACTCAAATGCATCCACTATTTCATATATTACAAGCACCAAAGACATTATACTTTACTGTATGAAGTCATGGTGAACAATGTACGTTCTTTCGTTGCCCTTGCATTCAGCAAGAGTGCGTAGCAACAACATATTCGACAAAGTACCGTAGGCACTGTGTACCGACGTTGCCTTTAAACGAGGGAAAGAAGGTTGAAAAGAAAATGCGGCGCTTCTAAAGATGTTTTAAATATTTCACCCTCCTTCTTTATTTATTCTATGGTGTAAAAAAAAGCCGCCAGGCCTGCGCGGAACGCGCATCACAGTCGCAGCGAAAGCTGGAAGAGCGGCCTTTTTGGAGCTTTTTTAAACACTCTTGGGGCAACTACTACAAGCACACTTGCACGGTACCCACTATGACATAAATCATCATAATTTTTGTGTAGTGGGGAAGCGTCCACTATGCCATTATTCGTCATTCTTCGGAAAAGCGTGGTACCCGCTACGCACTTGTAAGGCATTATGTGCACTTTGTTGGCGCTGTGGCTGATGACGATGAAGAATTACACCTGAGGCTTTTGTAATGGGTTGAAGCATTGAAGAACCCACTCGTTACGCAATTCGCATTGTGTAACGCCTTGTGGTTACTTTACTGTTCTAAAACGCTCTACAACACATGTCAACGCGATTCCTTCCCCGACATGAAGCCTGCATAGCGTAAGTTTGAAACGCAGGTTCAAGCGCCGGCGTAGCTCCGTGGTAGAGTGCTGGGCTTCCACGCAGAGGGCCCGGGTTCGATTCCCAATTGTTCGTAGGTATTTTTATTTAGTTAGTTTTTTTTCGTATTTCGCGCGATAGTGGTTACCGACACCGGCGGCGGAGGCGGCGGCGGACAACTACGGCGCAAAAACGGCCCTTGTGATCTCATAACAGCTTTCGCTGTAAAAAAAAACAATTTCAACAAGAAAGCAAAACAACAGTGAACTGGATTGTCATCGCAACACTAGTAATATTTTGATGAAAATTAACTACGGACGCCGGTGATGTCAAAGTGGAAACTTGGCCAATGGTCGCTGTTATGTTAATAACAGAATAACGCATGCCTAAATTCGAAGACTCCCGCCGATTGTCGAATATTTTGGTATTACTTCCCAATGATGACTCCGACACTGGCGCTTTGCCACCATGAAACGGATGCTCACTCGAAGCGGTAGCTGCAAGTGTTGCGACTGTTTTCTCAATACCTGCAGCAAGGTTTCCTAAGGTGTAGTTCACATTACAGAAATGGCAGGAGAGCGAAGACGTCAGAGCGTGCGGGAATTCCTCCCCTTGATTGTTCAATTTCACGCACTCATGATTCACGTATTCATGCATTTTCTCGCATCGCTCTGTTTCCAAACAATCCGCTCGCTGACCGCAACAGTTTTTGTGGTAATATTTTTAATATAACTTTCACTTTCGTTGTGGCATCACATACATTTCCCGCTCTGTTTTCTAGATAGACTTGCGACATCTCGGGATGGGTCACTTGCGCAAGGAGTATTACGACACCGACCAGCTTTCGAGAGAAACGTAAACAAAGCAGTCATAGAAGTAGAAAAGAATAATTAAAGTGTATGGAACTGTATTTTAAACGCGGCAAGCGTTGTGGTTGCAGTGTGAACTTCCTTCAGTACAACACTCCCGTACTGCCTTTGTACAAGCTTAAGGGATTAAAATGCCACATCTCCCAATCACATTGCAGGAAGTTTCCTGCGACGACCGGTTATTGCTAGCAAGCGAAATGTCCCACAGTAAGAGCAATTGTACCAAACAAAGGAGCCACAAAAATAATCTTGGTGGCTTGCTTAAGTCGGGCCACTAAGTTGGCAACGCGATGGAATGGGATAAATAATAGCGTCGTCACACGGTGCCTAGGCGATCGCGGTTAAGCCTGATCGAGATCAAATTTCTCTACAGTGATTGGCTCCCTTCTGCAGCTTGCGTAAAGGCGCCAATCACGATCAAGAAATTCGATCAGGATAAAGCCCCATTGCAATCTAAAGTGACCGTGTGACACCGGCATAGCTTATCATGAATATTTTGTGTCGTAGAAATGTGGTGTCAACAGAAAGCGAAAGGATCACTTCAGGAGCGTAGCCAGAATTTTTTTTTCAGGGGGGTTCAACCATACTTTATGTATGTTCGTGTGTGCGTTTGTATGTGTGTGTGCATATATACGCATGCAAAACTGAAAAATGTCGGGGAGGGGGGAAGGAATTTGAACCCCCCCCCCCCCCCTTGGCTACGCCACTGGATCACTTCGTGCAAATCTTCCCAGTCTGTCAAAGTCACCCCACCACAGACGGTTGGTTGTGTGCATAACATATAAGAGAGAGATTTCCTTCTCTCTTGGTTCGGGGGCGGTGGTGGAAAGTTGCCAGCTCTTTTGCAGTTAGCCTCCGCAGTTTGGAGACAGAAAAAAAAATAATAAAAGAAATATGCGGAGCAATCAAACAGAGCAGTCTGCCTTTGATTCTGTGATGTGGAGTACAGCCGTGACAGATTCATATCTTGCCACCTCAAAATATCTTGATTCACTCTTCGTTTACATAAAGAATACTGAGGTTTTTGTGAATCAAGATAAACATAAATTCCGATGAATCGACGCCATATTTGCGTCCTATAAAATTAATAAAGGATTCAGCTTGATGGTTTTGTCATTGTGATTCCAATACAGAGCTGTATGAGAACCAAAAACTCTCACCTGTGACACGGCCGCTCGATGAAAACACATCAGGCTGCCAATGTAACAAGAAATAGATAAGTTATCAACGACGCATTGGCAGCGGAGGCCGTGCAAGCGCTTTATACACTGTACGCATAAGAGCTTTTGAGATGTTAGCGAACTTGATCACGCAATATTTCAAACGTGCCTTACGTACCAAATAAGGTTAACATGGTGACCCTAAAGCTATTGCTGCAAAACAACGTAGTCAGATTTTTACTGTCGGCTGCGCAGTATTGGAGAGCTGGTATTTCCCACGGGTCTTTAAGAGCAAATATGGCAGGGTGACTGATAGGGCGCCCCATTATTGATAGCTCTTTTCTATTTGGCGACTTGTTATGCGTTGTATGTGGTGTCAATATTAGGCATCACAAATAGACCTCACTCCCAAAGCTGCAATTCTGCAGGCAGAAACGGGTCATCGTATACTGCCATTATTACCATGCCTGTGCAGCGGGCTGTGCTTTCTGGATAACGCCGAAATATTGCCGCAATACACTAACGTTCCCCAGCAGTTCTAACAATTTTGAACGTGGCGCCTTGCAGAATTCTTAGGACTCTGGGAAGCAATGGGTATTACTATAGGCGTGCGCAGGGTTCCCCTTCAGGGGGGGAGGGGGGGGGGGGAGGTTCTTCGCAGCGCCCCCCCTCCCTATCCTGTCAATGCATGGGGCTGACTTTGCCCCCCCCCCCTCTCGCCCCCCCCTCCCCTCACCCCCCCCCCCCCCCGTGCGCACACCTATGGGTATAACTGAGGCATTGTTTATCGAATGACTAAATGAGAGATTATCGACAGAGGCTCCACGTAATCTACGCATATTAAATATTCATCATTATTCACTCATAGCATTGTTTGTGACTACATAAATTATAGTGTCTTGCATAGTCGATCAAGGCGGCTTGAAAATCAAGCTAAATGCATTGTACAACTTGCGAAAATTTGCAGAGAGGAGAATTTTGAGGACATTTAGAATTAAAATCCTTCAAATTTGCTTAGACTGCAAATTTGAATGTTGGTAGTATTATTTTGAGGAAAATATAAAGCCCCTGGCAGTCTTTGTCCTCTCGATAAAGTGCGAAAGCCCTTTGATATCTTTGTGAATTATCTTCACTGCTTACACTACCTTAACAAACCTTAACTGGGCTGCTTTCGATGTCTGTGGTTGCGGCTGGAAACATGGAAAACTTATTCAGCCTCTGCCCGCGATTTCCATTACAAAGGCGAATGCTCTCCAATGCAAGGACGACTGCACAATCGGCCGTTGTCTCTGTCGGTGCTGTTCGAACGCCGTTCCCATTGCTCGTTAGCCAAAAGCAAGCTTTGCTGCTTAAAGCAAGGCAAAGGTTGCGAAGTGTACCCGATGACAAAAGCATTGAAAAAAAAGCACTTGAAAGAATCACAAAAATATTTTAACCGAACAATCCTTGCGTCTCACAAAAAACGGCATCTAAAACCACGGCCCAGTTTCATCGAAGCCATTTGCTTCTGCTAGTTGCATTACAAAGGTTAGTTTCCTCTACTGAAGCCACATTATTTAACACGTTACTTGCATATGACAGCGGTTTTCAACGTTCCCCACAAAGCTTTCTTGAATAGTCGTCGTAAGATGCGCGTGAGATATCCTAACAGAGGGCGGAATTTAAATCCGTAATTTTTTCCCTGTGTGTAACCGTACGTTTGGGCCCCTCCACTCTCATTTTCGTAAAATTTACCCTCAATAGCCATTACAGTTCTCCCAAGACAACACGTTCAATTTTTCACGGAGAAAGAGCCGCACTGTTTAGGTAATTGTCAACGTGCTCTCAATTCCCGTGGCGTACTTAGCCGTACACATTATGACTCGCTTTTTTCGCTGATCATTTCTCAGACGACTCCTTAAAGATCCCCTCCCAAGGTTCGGTCATCACAAAGGAACAAGCACGGCGCGTGAATTTGTAGGTGGTGATAGTACATGCTTCATTTTCGCATGACGCGAAAAATATCGAAACTTAGGTCAGATGTGCCTCGCACCCTTTCTCTCGAGCAATCGCATTTGGAGAAATAGTGGCTGCATAACAGGCGCAAGCGCACGAATATTAGAGGCGCTACTTCGAGCGTCATGGTCCGCGGCCCAGGATCCGCGTTCTTCTTGCAATGTGGAGCGCGCTATTCCTCACTGTAACCGTAGTAGCGAGACGTAGAATCCCCGCTAATGACAGGACCCACAACAAAAGACGCCATAAATGGGGAAAAAATGGGATTATTTCAAAAATTTATGAAGGCTTGCACTAATCGCCGCAAGGCTTTAAACAGCGAAACTAGACAATTCTGAAGACTAATGTGGTTGCTTCTAGCTTGTTGCTAGGCCTTAGCTAGGCGATGCAGGTTTCTAGGCTGCTTCTAAGTCGTTGCTAAGCTTTATCTAGGGGATGCTAGGTTGTTTCTATGTTAATTATCAGCGCACAGAGGTTCGAGTTAAACAACGCGCAGTCACAGACACGACACCGATGTCCAAACTCCACTGACAGAAGCTCGCGCAGAAACCAAGCGTTCGCACCTCTCATAGATCTACGGGCACGTCGTCGCTAAAAAAAGCAATGCATACTATATGTCCATGGCCGCCACAAGCTAGGCTACCAGCAGGAAAGAGACGTTGTTCGGTGTTCTCTCTGTGGTGATGTATGCTGAGCAAGGATATCAGGACATTTCAGTATCGTGTGCTTCGGTGTTACAACCAATCAGCAAGAAGAACCAACTCATGGTTCGGCCTCCCCATTCTGGTCGACGAAAACATTTTCCCGCCAATACACGGACAGAACTATGCGCGACAACCCTGGTGCGATAACTGACGCCCCAGTCACGGACACGGATAGGCAAAGAAACATTGCATTGTTATTCAATATGCAATGCATTCATTATGGTACTGCTCAAGAACGCACATTTTTGTTGTAAGCGAAATGTGGCACTCTAGAAGAGTAAATCTCATGTTTCTGATCTTGCAGTTCCTGAATACGACAGAACCTATATGGACATACAACACAACCGCGCACAAAAGGCGCCTCTGCAAAGTGGATGTGATGCACAATATGACTGAGGAATTAATCATTTTCAACAGATCCTTCTTTAGAAGAAAGCTCAAGTGAGATATTTTTCTTCATAGCAAGAAATTCTGCCCGACAACTCACCTATTTTGTTTCTTGAAATTTCAGCACTACGTCAACGAAGGTTGTCACGGGGAAGTTCAGTGACGAATTCGAAGACGAGCTGACCATCGGCCGAAAAGGTACCGCTACATCTCACGTGCACGCCTATTCATTTCACCAACACTAACACTAAGAATACTTCTTTTCACCGATTCACTCACTAGTTAAACACAAATAGTTAACTGTGTTGCAGACACGCGTCACTCTATTCATCCGATGATGTTACTGTAGCCATAATTACCGCACATTCTCGACCACAGATCAAACCATAAATCGCTCGGTGGACAGTGAGTCTAAAAGAGCTCTTCTCTATCGAAGCATAGCAGGCATTTCACTGCTAAATTCAATTTACCTGCTAATTTATATTTTGAGGTTTCAGTATTAGTTGTGGCATTATCTGTGAAAATTATGTATCCGGGAATTTACCATTGATCATTATTAGACTTTTTACACGAAGCAAATTTGCATTCCACCAATATCACAACCAATTACTATGCCTCAGTGCAGGCTTTCGAAATGAAAAAATGTGGTGTCTTGTGTTGTTATGCATTATTATTCGTATATTCACCATTGCCAAATGTCGGGCATATTTAACCCGGAGTCAGGGTGTGCTTTCTTGACATGTTATGAAAGAGCGGTGTTGAAGTTCCTATAAATCGCCTGCTAGACTGCACTCTGTCCTCGTTTGCGTATTCATATAGATCATAACCTTTCGTATTGCTTTAGCAGTTGCATAAGCATAAATTCATTTTGGAGGGGGGCACCCCCTTCATCCGAAGTGAGGACCGCGCAGGCCAGTGTGTGGTCCCCACTGCGGGGGGGCACGCGCCCGGTGTGCCAACCCAGGCTACACCACTGTGCTTTAGTATACATGAAGAAAGAGCAACTAGGCCCAGCTCACTGCCTTAGTCGTTGCAAAGATGCATCACATAATAAGTCCTCCTTTACTATATAACGCTTCGACGTGCAAAACGCCTGCTGTTTTTTTTCCTTTTGCAGTGATGCTCCTAGCATAAGCCATGTCGTACGACTAAAGATCACTTAAAGATTTGCAATGCATTCTAGGCTCAGTGGGTGGCTTTCAACAACTGCTGTCTCCATTTTCAGGTTCTGTAGTCGTGACGCAAGAACAACTCTTTTATGTTAACGAAGCTTACACATGCGGAATTTTTATGGTGATCCCAGAACCCTACGGTGAGTTTGGTTGGGTTCGTTTTCCTTTATTACAGCAATAGTCCCATCTTAAACACACACAGGTTCATCCTGTGTGCGTCTTTTTCTGTAGTCACTTCGTCTATTTCCTGGTAGGAGAACAAGCCCTGCATTCGTATAAACTAGCCCCCCATAGCAGTTTTACTCACATCTCAAAGTACTGCCCCTCTTCATCACGGTCCCCGGAGGCTCTTCCACGGTTATATGAAGAGAAAGCGCTCACTGGCCCTTATTGGTTTAATTTGCTAATTGCGCCAACAATAATCTTGTAAGGCAGGTTTCACTGCTGCTTATGTAGAAATGAATAATAGTGAATACGTATTGTTCAATCGCAACATACCACAACCACATTGTCAAGAGCAATTTTGGTTAAGCTCGCAATTTACTGCATGTTTACTACAACGGACGGCCTAAACTAGGAAGAGACCCTAATAGTGGAATTGCGACCATCTATTATGTTCTGTCCTTATGCACATCGTGTTTGTAAAGGGAGAGAAGCATCCACCTTCCACACCAGTGCAAAGTCGACACACACAAGTAGAAAGCTCAGCTATTGATTATGACCATTTATTGGAAATTTGTATACCTCAAAACCCTACGTGCTCCGACAGTGAACCCAGATTCATTGTAGGAACACCAATACAGTTCACCACATCACGAGTAGTTCCTCGTAAAAGGTTTATTGCTCAAGTAACTTTGTAGAATTTTATTGCGGAACAAAATCTGCAGTGTGAAAACTGCGAAGTTGATTCATGCCACTTGCTTGCCTGCTGCTTCTGCTTTTTTGCACCTTTTCTGTCGGGCAGTAATCTTTTTTCTTTTTTTTTTTAGGGGAGGGGGGGTCACACATACATACTTGCGACAGTAGAGAGCATAATTAATGGTAGCGCAGGCTAAAGACAAGGAGAAAACAAGACACATTCGAGACACCACAGCGCTAACTTTCAACAACAGTTTTATTACTCGTTGATACCCGCTAGTATATGTACTCTCACAACGTCATACGTCACGTGTGCATAGCTCTCACTACCATAAATTGTAACCTACGCGCATACATCGCAAATATGACAACACTGTATCGAGTGCATTTTTCCCATAGTGCTTAACCAAACGCAGTTTATCGCAAATACATGTAATCGAGTTTTTTATAGCTTTTAGTTAGTTTGTTACCTCAGTAGGCTTCCGTAGTGTTTCAACAAGTTTATAGCATTACTCAGCGACATTTCTTGTGTAATAATTTGGTGCCTGCAGCGACAACCCATTTTTGTGCGGTACATCAAACATTTGTTGCAGTACTTGAGCTCTCCCTTCTGAACATACACGGGCGACAAAATTCACTTCTCTTGTGACAAATGCATGTGGCACAAAAAAAAATGTCTGTCGGTGCATCAGGAATATGTTAATCCAGACAGGGTTTTGTTGTAACAAGAGGAATTTCTGTTACCCTGATGACAAGGTCTGTTGTCCTACTCAACTGGGATGGCGCTTGTGTTATCTTGGCTCCTCTGTTCCTGCCTTAAATTTCCAGTATTGCTCTACTTTGATGACAGGGCCGAAAGCGGATATATAAACTTCGGAATAAATGGCCGTCATACACCGGATATTGTATCTTGTGACATCTGAACTTTTCGAAAACATAACCAGCTATTGATAATTTGGGGTGTGCTTTTTTTTTCATCTTTTACAAGAGACTTCTGTGTTCTTCGAACTATGCATTTGCTCACGTTATGAAACTCTGCAATTCTTGCGGTAATTTACACTGACCGCAATATTCGTAGATTTGAAACACAGGTACCACCCTCA
>JALIZH010013236.1:17500-29177 GCA_030522465.1 Rhipicephalus appendiculatus | reverse complement strand
TGTAAACTGCCTCAGAGCGAGAATAGCGAGTATGTTTTTTTGTTGTTGTTGTTGAATAGTATGTTTTAATGCATAAGAATAGTCCTAATAACGAAAACGACGCTTAAAAATGCTATGAAGTAGGCATTAGAAAATAATTTATTTATTCTCGAGCCTCTGCTACCGAGTTTAGACACTACGTCGAAATGAAGTGAGTTTGGCGAACGCACTCCCCGGCAAGTGCGCATTGTAGCGATTGTCACTAAGCGTTCCCGTGTGACAGCGTGCGAAGGACGCCAGCGGCGAAGTGCACTCCCTGAACGTGCACATATGTTGCCTCCTGTGACCAAGGTATGAAATACGTAGCGCTGACTAGAGAGAGAGAGAGCCAGAAACAAGGAAAGGCAGGGAGGTTAACCAGACACACGTCCAATTAACTACCCTGCACTGCGGGAAAGGAATGAAGGGGCGAAAAGAGGCAGAAGAAAAGAGAGGGATGAATAGAATCACGAGCACTCTCAGAAGCAGATCCAGTCGACAGGTGGTTGCTCCGATGTGCAGATTTCAGGTATTTCTGAGCCGCTTTGGTTGCCTTGTGCGCCATCTAACCCCATGGCCAAGATGCTAGAATCTGTCTACAGGAAATGGTCTGGAGTCAGTTGGTCCAAAAGCATCCGGAGCGGGCATCGCTGAGCGTCATAGCGAGCACAGCTGGAGAGGACGTGTTCGACTGTCTCTTCGGTTCTGCAGGAGTCGCATGCCAGAGGTGTCCGCCATACCGATGCGAAGTGAATACGCATCTGCGAACGCAATACCCAACCAAAGGTGGCATAAACAGCGTCGCACAGGAGCGGGCAATTCGCGATGGTAGCTGTACCTTGAGCGAAAGATCAAGTTGAAATAGCTGAGACCTTTGGGAAGCTGATAGACGACCAAAAAGTGCATGTAAGATTCCGAGCCAGCAAATAAAGTTATCTTACCGCACATCAGACCTTGATAGAGGGATCACAACATGCGCTTAGTGCGCACACTGAATACCGTCCTTCATTTAACGTGGCAGCTTATATGACACAAACACCCCCTTGTTAGACAGCGCTGTCCTGTCATGCACGCCATCAGTCGTGCACTTTGCAATGTTTCGTTCAATTCAGCAGAGGTCATCAAGTGACATGTACAGTGCGAATTGAAACACCGGATATGTTTTAAAGAGGTGATACACAGGATGGTTTTGAAAAAATATCCCAAATTCACAATATGTCGCTACCGATATCTACGTAATGCAGTATCACGTCGGCGATTTCTATCATTTTGCACCTTCCACGGGGCCCTCGCATAGAATGAACCTCTTCCTGTTGTCTCCGGCGCACTGCGTTCTCAACAGTCGCTCGAATTCTTCACATTAAAAGGCTGAAAAACTTGGCATTCTCTTCTGTCATGTCATCCGAACAACAAGCTTTCGTTGTCTGAAGGCTACAAAGCGAGCAGTGTATTTTTCGAGCGTTTCGGAAGGCTGAAGTGTCCGCCGTGGTTTAGGATGGCCACGCTGAGCGTCCGGCCGCTGCAGCATCTGTAGCTTCAGTGGTAATCTTTTTACAGGAGCCGCATTGTGGTAATACTTATCCACGCTTGCGCCTTTCCGGACTTGACTGACTGCCTTTTTTTTTTAAGAGGCATCTCCAAAGCCACCGCAAAATCCATAACTTGGATCGTGCCTTAATGCAGGGCTCATGGAAAGAGTTTCCCAAGCCTTCTAATACGTTTCGCCCACGCATACTTCGACCCCGCTCCAAATATTTCAAACAATATCCTAAACATTGCTGCCGCTGTCAACTCCTTGCCCTTTCGATAAGGCTGCCATTTGATAAACATTTACTTATTTCATTATTATTGATTTCGGATATTTGCAGTATACAGAGCGACAAACGACATTTGGGGCCAGAGATGTTCTTTTTCTGTAGTTCTAATAATGAGGCAGAACAGTAAGCGTCACAGTAGGAGCGATTCTTGACGTAGTGTGATATTTCTCGAGACAGTCGGTTTTGCCTCAGCCAAAAAGGAGAAAGAGCAGCCGGCACTGGCATTAGCGAAAGGCAAGTGCTCGGACACGCACTGCAAATAGGGATCGTGATGAAGAGAATACTTTTGCCATCTTTGATTCTCACTTTCAGTGCGGTGGAACGCTTTATCAAAGGACGCCTCTAGGTAAACGTAAAGTCATTTCTTGCATAATGTGCGATGAATGCTTTCAGATGCGTAGTATGGAACCTCGCTACAGCTCCGAATTCATTCAGTGCTTACTACAGGAGTTTCACTTATTAACGCATGCATGCGGCTCTGCTGATACACTAACAAGAAGCATTCAATGTGAATAGCATACGCGTGTAAAAGAGAGCTTCCTGGAGACTATTACCGAATTTATTTTAAAACTGCATTCATTGCAAGTTTTATAAAGATAATTCACCGACGATTACAATACTGCCTAATGCGAATTATGAGCGTAGCTTCGTGTTGGGGCAACACATACTGCGTTTGAAGTTTTGGCTATCCGCAGTTCGTAGGAATGTAACATTCGTTACATATTGTCACAAAAACTGCCAGCATTCGAGTGCCAGACCTCTGTGCATTGAAGGCGTCGCGAACCAAGTGAAACACCGACAACGCTAGAGTGCTACGCACACTTGAGTTACTGTATGGCTCTTTACCTAAATATAGCGAGTACAACTCTGCGCATTGCAGGCGTCGCGAACACTGCGCAATGCAGGCGTCGCGAACAAAGCAAAAAGCTGGCAGCCCCACTACGAGAACTGAAGCCAGCCGCAGTGCACGTGCAAGCCGTGCATGTGCACGAGCTCCGACCGAGGGGCCAGCGCGCGTGACGGAGGAAGAAAGCGGGGTTAGAGGCCAGTGGCTCGTGATATCGGCAGACTCCGCGTTCGCTCTCTTTCGTCCTCGTTCACTCTATCGGTCACGGCGGCGCCAACGGCGACGCAGCTCAACGCAGGAACGGGCGCCTGAGAGCTGCGCTTTAAAAGCGCCAGGCCCTTCGCGGAACGCGCAGCACCATCCCAGCGAAACCTGGAAGAGCGGCCTTTTGAGAGCCGGTTCTCAACTCACTTGGGGCAACTGAATACAAGTACACATGCAAGCAGTCCACTTCGCCATAAATCATAATATTAAGTGCCGAGCACTTGAGTGGCCCGGCGGTCGTCCATCCATACATCTCTAGTGACGTGATCTCGCTCGCAGAAAAGCGCTCAATACAGGCCATAACAAGGATAGAAATGCGCAAAACCGGGTTAAAATGAAGGAGTAAGGTCTAAAGTAATATAATTAACAGAAATTACCAAGAAGTAATCGCGGTAATTAACTTAAAATTGGCAAGAATGTTTCGGATACATGCGGCTGACTCCGCAGGCCGCAAGAGAGGGCGCCAACGCCTCGCTGAGCGAGCGAAAGCCCCTCGTCCGCGCCGGCGAAACGCTGGCGGCAGCGCTACATCTGATGGCGGAAAGAGCATAGGATTGCGCACGAGGGGGGGGCAGGGGGTGGCCGCCCCCTCAAATCACCTAAGATAAGGGGCGCAAAGTCTGCCCCATACATTGACTTAATAGGGAGAGGGGGGGCGCTGCGATGAACCTTCGCCCCCCCCCCCCCCTGAAGAGGAACCCTGCGCACGCTTATGGGAAAGAGCCTGACGGAACTCGCTGCAGACGACACATATCTCAACTGTCGTAACAAGCAGGCATATCACAAGTGCCGTAACAAGTATTTAACTTATGCCGCAGGGCATACTGGCGCCAATAATAAAAAAAATCGTTCACATCTCCCCGTAAGGGAACCCTGAGTAGTATGCGAAGTAGCCGTGGGAGTTCTGTAAAGTTGCTCTTTATTAATCATCGTAGATGACTTTAAGCTCCGGAGAACGTTTCCCCTTGAGTATAACGGCCTTGTGGTCCGTAAAGTATGAAGTTAAGGGATCTTGCTGCAAAGTTTGTAATTTAAAGTTTGAGAAGGCGATGTCTATGCACGTTCCCCTGATGGTAGTAGCGTTAGCCGCCTGGTTCTCATGAAGGGCAAAGGCGGAGCGATCAGCCTTTCCTCCTAGAGGTGTGCACGGGCTCCGGGTAGCCCGAAAGCCCGAGCCCGGCCCGGCCCGCGGGCCGGGCTCGGGTATGCCGACGTCTTCCCATCTCGGGCCCGGGCCGGGCTCGGGCTACTCATCTCGGGCATCGAGTGGGCCGGGCCAGGTCTAAACCCCGCATCAAACCGAAAATATAGACGTTGTGCCGGAATTGTTTTCTAGCACTTACCGTTGAGCACACAAGGTCACCTTTGTGATTATTCATCCATGCAATCATCCTCCTGTCCTGCATCAGAGATACCAGACTTCTGGAAGAACGAGTCTAATTATTCCAAGCTTGCTATGCTTGCGAAAAAGATATTTGCGATTCCGGCTACCAGTGCGAGCAGCGAACGGAACTTCAGTTCGACGGGATATGCGATGCAGGAGCGCCGCACTTCCTTGAAGTCCGAATCACTACACAGCTTGTTATTTTTACACAACTTGTAATCTATATGTATACACACTAACATGTGTCGTTTGCATGTGTTTAACTTTTATATGTTGAATAAAATGCCCCATGATCAAAAAGTGATATCTTGTCTCCGCAGCAAACTTTCATAGTGTCGGGCCGGACCGGGCCCGGGTTTGTGTTTTTGTACGTCGGACCGGGCCAGACGGGCTCGAAGCCCTTTAGGGTCGGGCTCGGGCGGGCCTTCGACGCAGTCAGTGGGCCCGGGTCGGGCTCGGGATTGAAAATTAGGCCCGTGCACAGCTCTACTTCCTCCACCGGGTTGAGCTCGGGCAAGTGATCAGGTTTATGCGGGTCGCGGTAGCCGTACGCCACGCTCATTGCGGGGACTTTACCCGCCACCAACGAATCTTTGCAAGTAGAGCAAACGGCATACTCACTGTGATCATCGTCGGCGGCAAACTCCCGCTGGCGTTGGCGTGGGACTGCTAGTTCTGAATGCTGGCGATCTTTGTCAGGTCGCCATAGCGGGTACATTCCATGTTCTGTGCCGTGATGGCAGCGTCATCGTCATCATCATTTGGCTACGGTGGCACACGGCGCTGGGGGAACAAGCCTCGTTCATAAGCTGCGCCGCATGTAAAAGAAACAGAAAAGCAGGAAGTGGATAAAGAGCAGCAAACGGTAGCACACATGTCGCAGACCGAGTTTGCGAATCTCCCCCAAAAAGATTCTACTTGTTCCGGGGAAACCCTACATGCTTACCTCGAACACTGGCATGATTGACGCTTTGGTAAACGGAGCAGCGGAAACTGTGCGATCGGGAATCGCTGGGTGCCCGTGCGACGCACTTCCTCTGGTTTCACAGTAGTGGAGCTGCCATACGTTTTTTGTGAAGTAGGGAAGCAGCCACTACTCCATTATTCAGCTGGATGGACCGCTGGGTGGACCGCTGGGTGGATGATAGGGTGAAGCGATGGTTTCGCGCGTTCGCTAATTGCAGGGGGAGAGGGCAGAGTTGAAGAAAGAGGGGAGAGGGAGACTAATCTACCTCCGTTTCGCATGCGTTCGTATTCTAGCGATTTGCGCATCGTGCAGACGCCATCCGCGTTCAAGCGCTCATAAAGCTCATTTATCCTTCCGCGTGAGGGGGAGACGCCACAGCTGGCACCGTGCCAGGGAGCTTCAACGGCGACGGCGACGGCGGGGTGCCGGCATAAGGAGCTTCGCTCCTAAAAATCGTGGACCCTGACCATCACCCCGGTCCGGTAGATCATGTGGCGGGGTAAGCTTGAAAGCCTGGCTTCCCAATGTGCTTAAGTCCACTGCCTTATTTGTCGCCTTGTTGCTAGCCGCGGAGATCGCTGCAAGCTATGACAAGCAAGGCGAAGCATAGTAATCTGAGACCAAAGTGGAACCTCTTTCAGCACTTCCGGCTCGGCATAAGTACAGCGCTCATCGACTGACAGTAGTCTGTATATAGAGCAGCGGTGATGTTATTCGTTTTCGATGACAGGAAATGAATTTCCTAAAGCAGGAAGAGGTTTTATTTGTCCATAAAGCATTTACCCGTTCCCGCCCGAATTTGCTTCGTCGATTATTTAAACTTTAGGCCAGGCAGAGGAGCATAAAAGAATGGCAGAGTGTCCCTAACTTTATAAAGCCCCTGCTCAGCGGTAGGCTGTTATTGAATGCTAGAGCGCAAGACGCGAAAAAGTCGTATAAGTGGCCTGGCACCGCAGTGTGCCTACAGTGCACGGTCGTAGGAGACGAGGGACAATCTTCACAAGAGGGGTGCTATCGCGGAACGATTGTATTCCTTTTCTATTCTTTTCGCCGCCATTAGCCGTCTGTGATTGGTCGAAGCGTATGTCCATCAAGCAGCCGTAAAAAAGCGTGACGTCAAAATGACGTTACCACACAACGGGAGCCGGCGTCGCGCGTTCCCGCCCACAGCTGACGTAAGCTTCGACGTCACGCGGAAAAGAATCGGAATAGAAAAAGGAATCATTCCGCGATAGCCCCCTAGGTTAAGAGTAGGTGAAATATTATGATATAGTTGCGTGATTCTTGTACAAAAGGATAACTTCGTCTCAGTTGTTGGTTTCCCAGTGTGCAGTTGACAGTGACCACTGTTGAAAGTGGGGGGGAGGGGGGGGGCTCTTCCTTTGAAGTTTTCTCAGGGGGGTGGGCTAGCGCTTCTCCCCCCTCCCCGGGTGATAGGCCAATGAATAGGAGGCACTCATTAGATGGATAGATTGCATGGTTAGTTGGTCTTGCACTTCCCAAAGTCAAATTAGCGCAAATGAAGATGGACACACAAAGACGAGGCCGACGAGTGCCTGTCCATGCCTGCTTCATCTTCACGTGTCCATCTTCGTTAACTCTAATCTGAGTTTGCTAAAAAAGAAAAAGAACACTTGTTCTAGGGCAGGGGGTCTCAAACACGAGGCCCGCGGGCCGCATGCGGCCCGCGAGGCTCTCGGTTGCGGCCCTCGGCCCGCACATGACTGTCCTCGCCCCAGGTTTTTTTTTGTTTGTTTTTTGTTTTTTTTTTGTTTTCTTATTAAGTATGTTCGTGGGGGGCACACAGGCCAGACTGGCTTACGGCATTGTTTCTGTGAAGCATCCCATGTGTCACCTTCTTCTGAAACACAACCGTGAACAAAAAATTTTATTTCACAATCGACGTCAAGATTTGAGTCATTTGGAGATCGATATCGATATGTTTTGGAATTCTGGCACCACCAAATGTCATTCACAAATGACCTGTATTGAGATATGGGAATGTTTTCTTTTAAATAGCAGCGTTTGCTAACAAAATGTACCCCCCCCCCCCCCCCGATGCCGCTCGTACCTCCTCCCGGCCCTTGCGGGACTAAATTGCGTGACTGTGGCCCGCTGGCTGAGATGAGTTTGAGACCCCTGTTCTGGAGGCTAGCCGTCTGGATTGTACTTTCGTTTTCGGGCACCGTCTTTAAGACTGAAGGAAGATTTAAAACCGCATAATTTTTATGGAAGCATGATACCAACGGCTTGGTTGCTTTGACTGTTTTCAAAGGCCGGTGTTTTACGAGTGCTTTTTTGTCTGTTTTTTTAGCGGAAATGTGGAAGCGCTGAAAAAGTTGATGGATGGTATAGCAAAGCAGCCTCCAAATAATGTCACGTTTTTTGAGACGCATGCTAATGTCGAAGCAAAGTCGGGATACATCATGGTGAAGGACCTAAGTTACTTCTTTTATCTCTTGGTGAAAGCACCGAAGGTGAGAAGCATTGCTTAGATAATCGGCAGTGGTCAAACAAAAGAAACAGTTTGAGATAACGTTTGAAGCGGAATATATTCGCCCTTAGAAGCATTAGGTCGAGTGACTACTGTTTGGTCACCCTTCTTCTGTCGTCTCCCCGTAACATTATTCCTAACTTTGTGATTGTATCTTCCTTTTATTCTCTCTTCTCCGTCATCCTGTCTCCCTTTCAATAAAATGAGTTTTCCGCTTTAAAAAAGTCACGACAACATAATGACCAAGACATGGCCACCTACGAGCTGCATTGGGTGCAGTTGTCTTGGAATCTTAGAAAAAGAGCTCAGCTCTTCCGGAAACGGATGCACATAAAATAAGTTCGCTCACAGCACTACTGTGGCAGGAAGCACAATAGTATGTACTTGATGTGCTTTTTGTGTACAGTGTCCTCTCGAAAAATTATATTCGTAACTATTACCTGGCTAAGGGTGCCCATCAAATCGGCAACAAATGCGTAGACGGCATAAGCTATTCCAGAATGACGTAGCCAAGATTAAATGTTTTTTTCAGGGGTAGGGGTGGTGGTGGTGCTTGGGGATGCGCATACTCAAGGCGACAACTGTTTGAGTAAGGAATTTTCGCTCAATTTTCGTAACTATGTTCACTGAAAACTATGAATTAAATACGGTGCGTTCTGTTTCCATATTAAACCATTCGTTGTTCTCACTAAAATTGATATATTCATAAATAGCAGTTTATTCTTGAGAGCCAAACTAAAAAAAAAAATCCTCATTTTCGCGTTATTAGTCACACCAAACGCTTCATCACTTATGCGACACGGCCACGGATGTTAGAACCAAAGCCGAGAAAGCATGCAGCCATGAAGTTTCCGCTTGGCGTGCCTTTCGGGTGCTTATCGAGTGCTGATTCAAGTACTTCGGTGTGATTTTCCGGGAGCAGGTCATTTCCGCAACGACCTGCTCGACGAATGTATACTGTGGCACAGGACATGGACATGATGAAAACTGCTTATTTTTTGACCTGGTGAGCCTTGTAAGACGTATCGTGGTGCCGTGGGTAGCGAGATTCGAGTTGCGAAACTCCACCTTCCCACACCATCATAATCAGAAGGGGGAAGGCGGTTTTATTTTGGCGTCAACATGGCGAATCATGGTGGATTTCTCTAGTATGTTATGATACTTTGCTTTAATGACCGCTGTGGAAACTGTAATATCTATACGTTTTCTCTTCACATGAGGCCTCAGTAACCCTTAAAGGGACACTAAAGGGCAAAACAATTTTTCGCGTATTAGGTAAGCACAATTTCACAATCCCGAAAACACCACTCTTACCGCGACACGACGCTTGGTAAGCGAGAAAACACGCGGAAAGAAAATGTGGGTGGAGACGCCACCTTGAGATTCCCGCACCAAACACTGTGACGTCATACATTTTGAAGGCGTCTGCTGATTCCTACGTAGCTTCGAATCGATAAAAATGAGGTGCATTGTCATCTGTGGGTGCCATAGACCTAGCATACGAAGTTTCAGAAAATTTCATTGAGCCAATGTCGCGAAAATACGAAAAATACATTTGGAATTTCTGACGTCACGCACGCAGATATCGGCAAATTTAAAAATAAAACTTCAACCTTGATTTTCTCCGCTAATGATGAACTTATGATAGTGAAACATATGGCATTAGAGTTCCCAGAGTGCAGTTTGTCAATCTAAACCTAGTCATTGTTTCGCTTTAGTGCCCCTTTAATGACTTATAATACTCCCTCGCCCTCTTCTAGAGAGGAAACTGGGATTTTTGTATGTCGTGCGTGACTATCGAATGAGACAAAATCATTGAAAGATTGAACGCAGTTTTGTTGTAAATAGTAACGATAGCTGTCTCGGCAGACAACAATAGGTACTACATGTAAGTAAGGAATCAACGAAGTGTAGAACTGAGGAGCTGCAATCAAGAACGTTAAAATAGGGTGCTTCCATTCTTTATAAGTATTTGTACGATAATATTATCACATTTGTAGCACTGAAATTGTTGAATCTATTTTATTTTACGTTCCCTGTGTGCCACTACAACAGCAAGGCTAATTATAAGGAGGACATACTCAACCGACAGCATATTGTGTGTCGAAAGTTGTACTGATATAGCTTACAGTTTGAAAAGAAACAGTATGATAAGTATACCTGACATAATCGACGCGTTTGCTCTGTGAGTGTATTTCCTCCTGAACTAGCGATTTATTGGTGTGCAATATAAATTACATATAGAGTAAAATACCACTTGAACGAAGGTCACTTAAATGACGCTGCAGCCTTAAACCAGCAACCATGTGATGATTATCATGAGTGCCAAACGGAAGCGCATGTCTCTGGACGAAACACTAGATATTTTGTGTAGAAGAACTGATGCGCTCGGAGATAGTGAAGTCATTTCCTGCAAGCTGAGTGTTGTGCCGGAGAAGGTTCGCGAGAGCCTGGACAACTGAACTCGTGACCACTGTAGTCTTGAGCTCACTTTAGAGCATTGGAACAAACCTGAACGCCGGCACAAGCGGCTGCACAAATAGGACTCAGAAATGAAGTTCCGTATGCCTCACAAGCTAAAGCGAAGCATCATATGCATGATTCACCGCATTGGTCTCGGTGTGGCATACACGAGACGTTATGCCCACTTGATCGGCTGTATAGTGACACAGGTCCCGATTGTAGGCACTGTCAGTTGCCAGAAACACTCGAACATATATTTTGCACCTGTCCGGTGTACGCAAGAGAACGTGAGAAACTGATCTCTTCGATTGGACAATATCTTGGTAGACCATTAACCGATGAGGTAGTGTTAGGTCCTTGGCCTGACGTCAGCAGCACAAATGTGGTTATAGGAGCCGTCATAGCATTTTTACAAGCCACTGGACTGGACGCACGTCTTTAGATTTGCCCCAGCGTAACAGGACTATATTCTCATCTTCCATTTCTGACCTTACCATCGTCATTCATCACTCTTTCGCTCCCCTGTCCCCGCTCCCTATTGTAGAGTAGCAGGCCAGAGCAAACTGTAGCTCAGGCTGACCTCTAGCTCTGTCTTTCTGTATATAAATTCTCTCTCTCTTGAGTGCCCAAGTGCAGCAAAAGATTACTGCATTATTCACTAGATCCTCAACAGGCATCAATTCACATGCAAATAAGCAGCGCGATAAATAAGTCGTTTGAAATTTCATTGGAACACCTGATCTGACCTTCACGTAGTGGTAAAAAGCTACAACACAGCCGTCGTTTTTGAAGTGAAGTTTTACTGTATATTGTTCATGAAATTCCAATGAAAATCGAGACTGCTGTTGCACTCAAGCCTTTTTTTTCTATTGAATTGAGGTCAAAATTTAGTGATGTTAAAAGAAAGGGAGGGCAAACACGGACACAAGAGAGAAGCCATGACACCACAAACGCTGAATAACAACTCGGCATTTGTACCACAACATCTTATGAAAAAAGCTCACCACTCTGTTATTGTAAGATGATTTCAGCTGTGTATCGATACAACCGAGGTAAAACATGCATTATTCTTCTTTTGCTCATCTGCATTATCTAGTTCTTTTTTTTTAAATTTAACACTCTGCAATACTGCCCTCTTAGAAACGAAAAACTAAAGCGAAAATGTAGAGCTGGCATTTACGTAAGCGACATATAACTAATCGGTCTCACGGGTGTTTTCTATGATGCAAATGTGAATATAGTTGACAGGTATGAAACTAAGCTACTAATGGACGAAACACGTTGTCACCTCAGAAAATATCTGCGCTATTCGGTTATTTAGTCTAAAGAAAGACGTTCGCCAAAGAAAAGCAATGGATAATGCTTACACTGTAACTCTTCGTCCTGTGAGGTTAACAAAACGCCAGATCTTTAAGCGCGGAGC
>JALIZH010013236.1:0-12500 GCA_030522465.1 Rhipicephalus appendiculatus | reverse complement strand
TATTTGATGAAATCTGCTAACGACACGAAGCATATGCGAAACAACGTAAGAAACTCATGCAACTGAGTTAATTATTGCGCGAGACATTAAAAAGTCCACAAATATAGAGCAGGGTCTCACCATATGTCCGTGTATATTGATAAGGACAGCTGCATTTACTAAAAATATTTAATGACGCAAGAAAAAGGGTACATTATTTCTAGGTGGCATGAAGGATAAAATCAATAAAGTCTGGAAGCGCATTATTAGCCGAGGTAATTCGGTAAATCAGATTTTGAGCTCACCAACCCGAACGCTGATGGGAGTATTCAAACCAGTTATAGTACTCCATATTAGGCTAGAAGCCCGGTATGCATGCTTGTGTCGTTAATATATATATGTATAATAGAGTCACTTATAAGGTGTACATACAGGCTATCCTATCCAAATATTATATTCAGCTGTTCGCATATCCAATGATAAACATTTGTGACTGCACAGTTTGATAACTTAGGCATGAAAAAAAATGTTTTTTTCAGAAGTTTGCATTTTCAACGGCAGACCTTTGCGATTGGAATGGATGATAACATAAAACGCGGGTTCTGCTTGTTCTTTAGCGCAGCAGCTATAGAAATATTAGAGGTGTAAAAAAAGCTATTGTGAGGAATTTATCGCAAAAGATCATATTAGTGGGCTTGAGCACACAGCTCAGAAAAAGTTTAAGAAAGCATACATGTACTGCAAAGCATGCACGATATGCCAAATAACCACTGAAAGGTTGAACCAGGCTCGGAGCAAGCATCAGATTGTTCTTGAATTAATTATGGCAGCCCTGCAACTGTGCTGATCTATTTTGCTGGAGAACGTGCTGATAATAATTAATCAAGGCTGTGACGTGTATCGAGGTGTCGATGTGCACTCTGCATGCATATATAGGCCTCGCCTCCAAATGCTTTCTTATTTGCTGCTCCCGAACTAGTACTAGAGTATTAGAAGTCATACTCTAAGATTATAAATGGTGCTCCTGGACTGATCAACAAGGCATTGACTATTGTTCTGTACTACGTGCACGCATATGTCGGCAAACTAACTCATGAGTCGACTCACTCAGACTCGGATCGGGCCGTTAGTCGGAGTGATTCCGGGTGAGTAATATTTTAGCAAGTTTGAGTCTGAGTGAGTCCGGTTGAGTAAAATATTACTGAGTCTGAATACGAGTGAGTCCAGTTGAAGAAAATACTGGAGAGCCTGAGTACGAGTGAGCCCTAAGAGCAAAAACTTGGAGGGCGTTTGAGCTTCGCGTTCAACAGTAGAACGCGATAGAGTAATAGGGCCCCGTGCGTATCGCCTTCGCAATTGCTAGCATGGCTGCGGTTCTTAGCGCATGCCTCAACAGTGTCGTAAAAAAACGAAAGTATGTGCGCGTAACATTAACCGTTACAAACTATCCTAGAATACCCACTGCAAGTACAGTTGATGCCCACTAATCCTTAATTCTTCCTTTTGCGAATCAGTGGAGGGCCCACCACGCGTCCCTAAGGCAACACGCGAACCTACGAAGCCGCTCACTCTGTTGATGTCTTTGCAGGTAATGATGATTAAATATGTCCCTGCGCTTTGTAATGGATGCGCCTTTAAAACACCCACTCGCTGCAATTCACACGTTTTGACGAGTGGCGGGATTCCACGCTTCTGCCAAGAAACAGTACACGCGTTAAGGAGACTCCTTCCACTACGTGGCTTTCATATAATGTCTGTTTTTCCGAAACAATCTCAAGTATTAGCGTGGCTTTATCCTTTGTCACATCAAGGTGCCTAATGTTTACAGGATTGATTTGAAAGTCTGTTTTTCAATGTTCGCTGCAGAACATCACAAAAGAACGCTGCATCATGACAATCAATGAAACAGTGATCAATTGCCTCAGGCTTTCGGCACTATCTACAATATACGTCCCAGGGAGCAATGAATCCCCTAGTGCTTTGCCACGTCTTCACAGCAAAAGTACCTTACCATTTGACCTAATCTTACTTATTGGTCTCCATAGTCTCTGGAGAGCAAGAATGATTGACAGCCAGGCTGAACCTCCGCGATCAACGAAAAACATCTTCCAGCAGCAATTAATTCAAATACATGGGGTATATGAACGTTCTAGTGATGGTTTAGACTGGTTTGCTCTACTCGACTTGTGTTTAAGTATGCCTGATTATTCATTTTTGGAGTGTCAGTTTAAGTGCAACGGTTTCCTTCCCTGTAATAAGGAAAAAGAAAGTTTAGCGTGGCTCTGTGATAGAACACCTGCATGCTACGCAGAGGGCCTGGGTTCGATTCTCACTGAAACTGAAGATTTTTATTTTTTATTTTATTTGAATCTTTGTCGATTTTTGGTGAAGCGCAAGATGACTATTTTTTCGGTCACAACCAACGACGCCGACCCCGGAATTTCTTCCAAACGGGCTTTTTAGCGCTATCGCGTTCAAATATATTTCTTTAGTGAGTCTGAGTGAGCCTGTTACAAGCTGCCACTCTAGCGTCACCGGCGCGAAGTCGGCGGCGGGAATGACAACAGGTTAGGTTGTTGCGTATGCAAGCAGACACAGTGAATAGATCGAAGACGTGTGTGGGAAAACAAAACAACAGCTTTCATCTAGTGATATGCGGCACAAGGAATCTAGTACAACACTTAAAACAAACTAGCGAACATACATGTAAAACCAATAACTGAGGTTGCAAGAGACAAGTAGGAAAAATACCCGAAATTAACAAACGATGAACAGCAGTGGAATAAATCAACTAATAGCTAAAGAGGTGAAAGTTCGCAAGCGTAGACAGGTGAAGGCATATGTGTGATGACCGGCAACGTTGGGTTCACGACGATCGGATGCACGAAGTCACAGAGAGTTCTGGTACGACTCCGATGCCGGCGGCGTTGCAACGCTGATGTTTCCGGGAACTGGTGCTTGAAGGTGATCTCAGGCAGGTTGAGCTAACTTGAGATTGAAGTTTTGATGCCTACTTTACAGAGGTTAATTACGCGTGTCCATTAGACGAACGGCTAAGTTAGGTGGCCAGCCAATACAAAGCCGTGCTAAAGAGTTCTAGATGGGATACTTGTTGGTCTACTTCTACACGTACCATGTTGGACAAGCAACTAGACTGATTAGCAGGGTGATGTCCTGAGCTTCGTGTCTCCTCCTTCTCTTCTTGGGGAAAAAAAGGCACCATCGACATGGGTCTAATCATGCGTGTTTCATTGTTACAAACTCTGCCCTGAATATATTTTGACCCCACCCTTTTCTCATTAGGGAAGGTTCTCAACTGAGCGAGAGTGACAACCTGTTGAGGCGATCGCTTACTGCTCACCCACGTGTAGCCTTTCCCGTGGGAATGGTCTGTTGCCTCGGCTCTCAGCCGACGCGTCTTGCAGTCTAACCCTAGTTAGGGGGGCCCTTGCGGCTGTCGACGAACCTGCTGTCGCCGCCGGTACAATCAACACAGAGTTAAACGTCAGCGGCGAACGGTTGAAGACGAACACCCCCATTCAGATCTTCGCAACTCTAAAAAACAACCTTTTTCATGTACATACAAGCGGTCCCACCGGTCAGCGGGGGGAGCGCAGCATCCGTTAATATGCGTGACGCCGGGTCGCAAAAATGGTAGTCCGTGACAGAGCCCCACCTTTTACTGCCAACCTATGGTCCGATCTACTAATCTTTAGCATTATCATCAGCCTTATATCAGTTTACGTTTGTACTCAAGCCTATCCACACACATCTCAAGGCACTAGCGTTCATGCGCCATCTCAATATTTATTCATCAGAGGCGTGAGTTAGGGAGGGGTGCCATTTCCTCGCCCCACAAAATATTTCACGGGAAGTTCTTGATCAAGGTGGCTTTTTGGGCTAGTTGGTTATGCGCTTGTCCTGTTGTCTCTTGCTCGTCCGTGTGTATTAGCGCTATGCCCCGTTTTGAATGCCCCGTCTTGATCAAGATATCTCCTGTGAGTCACGTACTTCATAAAGATCTTACTCGATTAAAACCACTTATAACTCATATTTGAACATACAGTATCAAAAGGCGTGTAGTATAGCACCGATTATGTGAGATATTGTCGCTAAAGAGCATTGACATAATAATAAAAAAAATCTAATTCTACGCTAACGGGCTCATGAGTTGACTCACTCAGGTTCACTCAGACTCAGGGCAAGCCGTGAGTCTGAGCCTAGGCTACTCTGGCTAAGTAATACGTGGTGAGTGTGAGTCCGAGTCAGTTCGGCTGATTAAATTTTTAATGGGTCGGAGTCCGAGTGAGTCCGCTTGAAAATTTTGGCGAGTCCGAGTCGGCCCTAAGAGCAAAACATGTCTTGAGTGAGTGAGTGAGCTTCTTTTTTTTTTTTTTTTTTTTTGCCGACCTATGGGTACATGCCAATCACCCGCTTCAACTTCTTGGTAAATCGAGAGATGATATCTGATCTGTACTTTTGGCCACGCATAGTAAACTGAACTTTTACTGTCGTGCTTGGTTGTTCAACGCTTCTTCATCACCTGAATCACTGTAGTTCACCTCAAATGCGAACAGTACCAAGAAAGAATGTTTTGTGAATTAGGTGATGTGCGCAGCTGTACCATTTGCCAAAAAGCTGACACGATGTCACCGGAATATTCTTTATTGTGCCTGGAGGTTTTAGGTGCGTCAAGTGTCAGTTCAGGAAAGGTATAAATAATAAAGTTATCGTTAGGTCATATACAGGATGTCCCAGTTATCACGCAGCGCGACTTCAAGAAAGAGGAACAGCGTTACGCAAAGCAGACCTAGTGCATATTGTTCCCAGTATACTGTAGTAGCCACTACTAATTTTTTCGTTAATGAGAATTAATTGATTAGTCATAATTATATTCATAACTTCAAAAGTGCTCATCGAATTGTCAAAATGTCAATGAGGCAAATGTGGGCCTGTTCAAATGGCATCTGCCTGTGCTACTTTCAACAACGTACTAATTGCGAGCTCATCTTTTCCTGCTAATAAAGAAAGCCCGCGAAATACGAAAACTGACCCGTGACTATACTGATGCGCGTATCAAGCAGCAGCGCCCTCAAACAAGCTCACTGAAAGATAGCCAGTATCAATGTAAAAAAAAAAATGCACAAAGAAAAAAAATGTGGATCGCACTTCCCGTCCAAAGAAACGCACCGCTTTGATCCTACACAGTCAGGCTGTAATCAGGACAGTGCGCCGGCCCCGTTACCAATGAGAACAGTTGGCCGTGAGATATGGATAATAGTGAGTAATAGCTGAGCGGCTCAGCGGGCCAGTGGACCCAGCGGAGGAGGCAGCGGAGCGAAAGACAAAAGGAAGAGTAATAGCTGAGCGTTGACCAGCTTGTTTCAGCGGAACGCATTGCTGCGCCACCTCTTGAAC
Organism: Rhipicephalus appendiculatus; assembly: GCA_030522465.1. Taxonomy (NCBI): domain Eukaryota; kingdom Metazoa; phylum Arthropoda; class Arachnida; order Ixodida; family Ixodidae; genus Rhipicephalus; species Rhipicephalus appendiculatus. Next base: position 7,103 of record JALIZH010013236.1, on the reverse strand, counting down.
AAGGTTGAAGTTACTGTCAATCGAGCAGAGGCTTTGCTTGAAAAACGCTCCCACGCTCGTCCACTGCGCAAGCTTCGCTGAGGAGGCGAAATGAGCGGGCGAGCGGCTCGCTCCGGGTGAAAACGCGCTGGCGGTGCCAGCGTGCCGCGCATGCGCAGTTGGCGTCTCCGCTCGTTCGCTGGGCCCGCTGGCCCGCTGAGCCGCTCAGCTATTACTCTCTAATAATAGTAACGGTACAAGTGGGCGGAAGGAATCCCTGCCGAATTGCGACGTATGTTGTTGGCGCCCGATCTGTACCCTTGCCAATGTTCGGAACGCTGTCTCTGGCAACAATAAAGAGGCAAAGCGGTTGCTTGCAGTAAGCTCATTTGAGGGCGCTGCTTTCTTTTGCGGGTGGGAGCGCAGTAACGTGTCATTTTTCATATCTCGCGGGCTTCCTTTATTACCAGGAAAAAATGAGCTCGCAATTAGTACGTTGTTGAAAGTAGCAAAGACATGTCATTTCAAAAGGCCCACATCTGCCTCATTGACATTTTGATTATTCGGTGAGTACTTTTTGCAGTTACGAATATAATTATGACTAATTAATTCTCATTCACGAAAAAAGTAGTAGCGGCTACTACAGTATACTGGGAACAATATGCACTAGGTCTTCTTCGCGTAACGCCGTTCCTCTTTTTTACATTATGCTGCGTGATAGCTGGGACACCCTAAGCTTACGTTCATGATTTATTGAAAGGTAATGCATGAATAGCCCAAATTTATTTTTTCAACATAAAGCAACATCCTAAATGCAGTACGATTTATTAAAAGAATAGAGAACGCCTGGTTTTCGAAGTTTGAAACATGCAGATGGACCACGATATGCCCGTAAGGTTTTAGAACTATTATAGTTAATAAAAAAGATAGCTATATTGTACGAGTTCATATTGGTCATCTTCGCAATGGTAATAGGGGATATTCAAAATGTACAGCGTCATCTGTCGATGATCCCGTAAGCTCGGTCCGCCATGTAATATTGGGCACGGAAACGAAACCAGTCGCATATCGCAGCCTTTACGGTGCAAGTTGCTGTGCTGATTGTTTGTCATCGTTCTGCGATGACTTCCCAATGCTTCGTGCGCTGTTCAGCCTACGAGGGAACCCTGACAATGCCGGGAACAAGGTAGCACCAATATTAATCGAATTTATCAGTTACATGATCGAAGAAAATAACACACCGACGCGCACTTGTTTCGTTAACAAGATCGGCACCTTCGGAAGTGACCAGAACGCGCAAAAGCACTCTACAGCCTCAGTTCTTATTTCGCCGTGCAATTTAATTGCTCGACTGCAACATAGCTAGACTTACAGAACAATATAATACAATATATGCATTTTCAAACAGACGGCCGACATCGCACACGCGCAAGAGAGCATGGTTGATGAACAAAGCTTGTCGGTGTTGCAGATCGACGAAAGCAAAGACTTACTTATTTACACGTGTGTAAGCAGTGCCACAGACGCTGCTGCGCGCGTCCACGGTAAATCAGTGCTGCCACAAGAGACCCGATTGCCAAATTCACACAGCCACCGCTTTGCAAGCTTCGCAAGGCAGTGTGCGCCCCACCTTCTGTGCGCCGAAGTACATAGTCCGCACGCCTCCTACACCGCTTCTGCCCTACGCTTAACATCCTCCGCTTTGATTTTTTCTTCCGCTTCCTTCGGTCAGCAGGCGCTGCGAACACGGAGCGCTCACTTACGGAGCCTACAGGTTCATTGGCCGTACTATAGATGGAGTGATTGGTTCGGTAGATAGTTGTACTCATCTTTCCGCTGATTGCGGGCACTTGTATGTTTGAATGCTGTTTGCAATAGCGTGCGGCGCGTGATAATGCCCGCCTCCGTGGAATGCGAAAGCAAAGAGCACGATATTTTAAAAAGATAAGTCCATGAACACACACTTATCGCGTTCAAGAAAACCAGAAAGACAACACTTAATCCACGCGATAGATTACGACCACAACGCATTATAAACAACCAGAGTGTATTAAAACAGAGTAACGTGGGACGCTCTGTCCGTATACAGTCGAAACGGGCGATCAATATTTTTGTTTGGTTTGCGGCGCACCGCTCATGCACGCCACAACTTTCTGTCTTAGCTTTCCCGTACTTGGCCCGCCAACCGAGCAAGATAACTGAGCGTCAACTTGTGGTATCCCTGATCGAGTGGCAAGGAGGAGTGGAGGCAAGCGCGACGAATTGAAGTCAATTCCCGCGCTTCGCCTGATTTAAAAGTCACAAAATAAGAAACAAAACAAGACAAATAAACCAAAGAAGAGTTCTTTACAGTGAAATCAAAATTTCTTTATTTGTCAAAAACTCGCGAAAGCAAATAAATGCGAATATCCACATCAACCTCACTTCGTTGAACCAGATCATAGGATGCCCGGCAACCGCTACGAGCGTGCATGTTCCTTGAAACCGAAACTAGCGCTCAATTTCCGGGGCCTGATTTCTTGACGGAGCCCTACAAAATATGGCGAACGCGCCGTGTTGCAAGAGCACTGAACATTATGAATATCCCCTATTACTCTACTTGTGGGGTATTTCCGGATTTTTTCTGGCAGCGTGGGGTTGTAGGTCGGTAAAAATGCCTTATACAGGTGACATGTTGGGCAAGAAATCGTTTTAACATTTGTATATTGCGTCGTAGAAGAGTTAAAAAACAACCAGGCGTCACACCATGTGAATTGCGCCAAGAGTAGGTCGTTGAATGAATGCTTCCAACAGATAACAAAACGCTCAGGCTTAATTTTTCCTCGTAATCAGCCACAGCACGAAACAAAGTCTACATTATGCCTTAGAGATTTTTAGCTGTAGCCCGCTTCTCCACACCATGACGAATAATGGCACAGTGGGTCCTTTTAAACTTTTTTGAAAGTTTCGATGAATAATTGCGTATATAGGTGCCTTGCATTTGTACTTGTATTAGTTGCAATAAGAGAGTCTATAACGGGCTCCGGAAAGGCTGCTCTGCCAGCTTTCTCAGTGGCTGTGCTGTCCTTGAGACGCGCACGAGAAAGTGGCCCTCAATAATTTCTCGCTGATTTAGTGTTCTACTTAAGAACGTGTTCACCACAGACTGAAGCAGATACTGTTGAACACGACACTGGCCTTCACATGATGCTTATCATCATAGATGCGCGATATATAGGGTCTCCATTACCGGAGGGGGGGGTAATGAAGCGCCCCCCCCCCCCTGCTTTCTCCAGTCCGCCGCGTCCGAATGAAAGCAAGCTTCGCTATGGATGCAAAAATGAAAATGAGGTGGCCGCGTACTTTTTACGACATCCTGCTTTTGGTTCCCGGTTTTTTGGTCATAAAGATGAGAAGTATGCAGTTCTTGGAATGAAACATGGCGTGTCTCCGGCCGCCATCACAGTCAGAAATCTGCATCTCCATGACGCTGCACTTTACTCAAAGACATGAAGGTCCGACACGTATAAGCAGTGTTGTACACGTTCCTCTAAAACAGGAACGAAAGCACGTTCCTCGTTCCTTGCCAATTTCGGAACGAGTTCCCGTTACAAGTTCCTCAAATGCAAAAGGAACTCGTTACAGTTACATTTCCAAAATTGGAACGTGTCGTTACATTAACGTTACATTGGAGTTTTTAATAAATATATAGTGTCGGATAATCCTGAGGCGAAATGAAGTGATCAATTTAAAGCTCCCATTGCGCTACATATATCAAACGAATTTAACATTGCCGACAGTAGGGTATACAGAGGTAAAGAAACCTAAATAAACGCTCCTAGACAAATTTTTTGAGACCGCCGTCCATGTATGTAACTGCAACTGTCGTGCTCGTCTATTTCAAGTCCAACACATGTGGCACTTTTTAACGTCGGTCTTCAAAGGCGCACTCAGGATACTGCACTTCACATATTCAAATGGAAATATCCACAAATGCGTCAATATAATTGAATTACTTGCACAGGAAATCGCATCGAAAGGGACCATACTTAGGCGTTTAATGAATGCTGATTCAATATTTCAATGTGAGCAGAAAATAATGTTCAGGATACACATTTGCGCCTTAGTAAAGTCCCCGGTTCACAGTCAGCGAACATATTTCTGTATATTTCGTCCTCTGTCTTTCTATCTTTTGCTCTATTTCTTGCCTTTCGTTCTCTATATTTTTCTCTTTCTCTTTCTTTATATTTTTTTCGCTATTTCTCTCTCTCTCTCTCTGGATCTCTGTGTACGTTCGCTCACCTTCTATCTTTTTTTTTCTTTTTCTTTTCCCCTGTTCCTCTATACTCGCTTTCCCTCTCCTTCTCTCCCTCCTCCTCACCGTCTCTTCTCCTTCCCACCCCCCTTGGTATACTGTACTATACAAGGATATGCTATACACTTCTAGCGTGCGCGCATGTTCCAGAAAAACGCATAGCCAACAATTTCTTCAACATCCTACCTCATTAGTATATGGTCACTCAGCTAATAGATGCATACGAGCAAATGGAAGGTCAGCCAGAATAGGTATATTGCATTGGTGAGGTGTTTGTCCTCACCACCGTTCTAGTGTATAATGGGAAATGGCAGTTCTTTGATGTATTCGCTCTAGAGATGAATGCGAATTCTTCAGTACTGTGTGTCCGTCGTTGGGTCGCTATACGAGCGAAATGAACATATTAGTTCTCTGTCAGTGTTTAATTGCTTCGAAGTGCCATGCCTATGTTGATTAAATACCATGAACGAAAAAAAAAGTCACAGTTTCGCCACTAGGGCGAAGCAATGAATGCGATAGCAAGAAAATAGTTTGACACACGAAGAACGACAAGCAGCTCGATACTTGCAACGCACCGCCGCAGCACAAAGAAGGACGCTCGAAAAAGACACATAGGTATACACAGGACAAGCATGAACTAACAACTGTCGCAGTTGTTACGTGTTTGCATTTGAGCAATGCGTTACGAGTGTCTACAATGCACAAGCCGAAGCTGTTGTTGTTGTTGCCTCTGACATGGCTCATACCCACTCAGGGGGATTGGCCAAGGATTGATTATATGATTATATGACTTTTCGACGCTGTTTGATACTTCTTTTTCTTCTAAACTGCGGGACGTGGAATGACCTCTCTGCGTCTCCTTCCACGCGGTGGCGTCTGACGCCAAGTGTGCACGGTGTTCTTTTTTTCCTTCTACATCATTAGTGGTACAGAAGGGAGCCACTTTTTTCGTGCACATCTCAAGGGCATTTTTCAATTTGAAAGAGCCTGTAAAAGCGTTGCGTGATAGAAAACACGCTCAAGCAGTTCCGAGATCTGCGTACCGCGAGCGGCAAATGGTGCATATGAATAGCTCGCCTTTATATCGTTGGCACGAGCATGGCGTGTGGCTGTGTTGGCTAGCGCAGCAAGGCTGGGGGAGCGAGGGTTCGCTGGTTCGAATCCCCGGTCAGGTATGTTGGAATTTTTTTTCTACTGATTTATTTTTCTTTATGCCTTTTTTATATATACAAATACATATACATATCCGGGACATGACGGCGTCGACAGACGGCGACGGCGAAAATCAGCCGAGAGTGTCCATATAATTGCTATCGCAATAAAAAAAACTAGATAGCCGAGTGGTTACGACGCTTGCCTTCAGATCGTGGATAGGCGGTGTCGAATCTCACCTAGCCGAAAACATTTTGTTGCCAAGAATTTATCTATTTATCTATATCCCCTTCCTTTCGCTCTCTCTGTACTCTTTCTCTCGCCCCATCAGAGTTATTGCATCCCACGCTGGACAAATCAGCGCCCGTGTTCTGGGAGAGAAGCAGAAGAGGATGGCGATGACGAAGAGAGTGCGTGCCGGTTCATGATGATAATTTTTCTTTCTACAACACGTGGAAACCTTGAGCATAACATCTCTTCTGTAAAAAATCAACTGTTTCTCCCGCACGTGGTCAGTGCCGGCGTCTTTCGCTTTCCTGTGCCCCAAGCGGGCGCCTTGAAGTAAAAACCAGGATGCATCGTAGTCACGTAATGGGCGAGCGCTGCATTTTCGTGCCTCACACGGTCGCCCATCAGCTCTGTTCTGCATGATGTGCTGCGTGCTTGCTCCTGTTGAATGCCATGGAACGATCACAGAAGGAACGCCGTTCCCCCTACCGTTCCTGCTTAAACGTAACGAGTTACCGTTACAGTTCCACCGATCCTGATTGGAACGGTGGCGTTCCTCCGTTCCTGCCAAAAGGAACTAGTTCCTGGAACGTCGTTCCTTGGAACGCCGTTCCGTACAACACTGCGTATAAGACATACTGTACGCCCGTCTCAGTAGATTAAGAAGGAATGCCCTGCCCTTCAGCCCCCCCCCCGGCTCCCTGAGCACACTAATCATAACCGGTGTATACCAATGTGCGCCTGCATGAATGCGGCACTGGGATGAGGCAAGTGACCTTGTTGAGAGTCTTGAACAAAGTTAGCAGATAAAACTTATAGTTGAATGCTAGGCTAGTTGGTGTGTCGACGTTCGATAAATCGTGAACAGCGCAGTGGAACTGCTTTCCCTTTTTTGTCATACCTTTCCGTTGCGCTATTTACGATGAATTTAAAAAGGTGATAACAGGCCGTGGCATTCTTCAGGTGCAGATATTATAAATGATGCAATACTGAACTGCACATTAGTGGAGAGACCGACAATGCGTGTCCACCATACCAGAAACACCGTGAAAGGAATCCTAGAAAGGTCTGTTTTATTAAAGCGATTGTACTTGTTATGACATATATTCGTTACGATGAGCATGTTCAGGTGCGGTGAATCATGTTACTGTAATGAGGGTCAGCAACCAGCTTACCTACATGGAAGTAGTGTACGTAGGCTGATACCTTAACACAGTGGTTCTCAGCCACGCATGTTTCGGGGACCCCCTTGTGGACCGATGGAGGGGATGAGGGACCCCTTGCAGTGAGAGAAAAAAGTTGGGGGGGAAGGGAGGGGGCTCACCACTTAACACAGCATGCAGAGTGACACAGGTGCCTTATATTTCCCCCTGGCAAAGAATGGTCAAACTAAAGTGTCACGCCAATTCGACCTGAATAGCTTGTCAATAAGTTGTGCGGCCTGCAGCCA
>JALIZH010013234.1:0-25696 GCA_030522465.1 Rhipicephalus appendiculatus | reverse complement strand
CGGCGTCGTTGGTTGTGAGCGAAAAATCATCTTGTCCGTGACCGAAAAATCAAGAAAGATGCAAATAAAGTAAATAATAAAAATTTACGGATCCGAGTGAGGATCAAACCCAGGCCGTCTGCGTGGCAAGCAGGTGTTCTACCACACAGCCACGCCTCTTTTTTTCTTTCATGGTATTTATTAAAATTTGTGTGAGAATGAACATAAATGACACTAATAGTACGAAACAAGTATAATCACATAGCGACAATAAGCGCTCTGGCGTTACTGAGGAAACACTCGACGTCTAACAACGTGCAGTAGAGCAGCGAGAGTTCATCAAATCATGTCATACAAAAAAAGATGGCGAGGCCAAGCACCTCACCAAGATGGGGTACCAGTCCGGTTCAAAGTCTATTTCGTCATAAATGTCCTTTAGGTGAACAGCCATTCTAATAAAATGTGTTCTCGAAGAAATGGCGGGTTCTGCGTTGCGGTCTTGCATAAGTGTGTTCCATAGGCTGTGCATACCCATGAGGAGAAACATATGAAAGGGCACTTCATCCAGTGATGTTGGCAAAAGATAACGTATAGTTTAAGAATTGATTACAAAACTCTTCTTCAGAGCCCGTTGAAGGACATCCCAGAACAGGATAGCGTCTTTGCAGCTAACAAAGCAGTGTTCCATTGTATCCGGCACATCACATAGGCGGCAGTTAACAGAAGAAACAAAAATACCTTTTCTTTTTAACCATTTTTTTACGGGCAGCATTTCAGTATGTAGTTTATAGAAGAATGTTGTTGAATTTGGAGGGACATACATTTCGCGCACTCGTTTCAGCACATAATAGGCCTGGAAGATCGGAGTACAATTACGGTACAACGTAGGCGGAAAGAGCATAGATAGTAAATACTTGGATAGTACTTTGCGCGATACCGTATACAAGTGTTCTATGGAAAAGCGAGCTTTAAGGAACCGAATTGCGGAATAAACTTCCTGCATGAATTCCCACAAACACGGGCGCTCGGAAAAGTTTGAAAAAATGACTAAGTCAGCTAAGCAATCAACAAACTTAACCTGCAAGAATGAACGAACTATGGGATGGGAATTGTCAAGGAAAAAGAAAAAGCGGGAAACTGTTCGCCATATATAAAGATGTACTAATCCCAACCCACCGTCACTAACTGGCCTGAATATGTTGTCACGATGCATGGGCTCAAAAGTAGAAGACCATATGAAGGTTGCAAAAACCGGATGAAATCGTTGTATATAAAATCTTGCACAGTGGATAAGTTGCAATACGTAGTAGAGCTTTGTTGCCAGAAAAGTATTACAAGCTACAGCTGTTCCAAATATTGGTAGATGGTGGGGAACAAATGTCTGGGCTTGTCATTCAAGCTTAGGGACGCGCTCCTTCCAGTAATGCGCACTGAATCTATACGCATATAATGGTACACTGAGGTGCGTTGGTGGAGTTCTTGTCCAATTAATTCCTACGAACTGACTAGGCGTACTACCTCACGAGCCAAACCATAATCCTAAACTCTTCGAGGCATTTAAACGAGCTCCCGATACTATGCCAAATTTGTCTATTGCAGATACCACATTTTCTACACTTGGTTTATCTGTGCAAAAGAATGCTACATCGTCTGCATAAGCCAACACTTTAACTTCAATGCGTAATATATCGAAGCCACGAATACAACCAGATCGTAATATACTTGAGCACAGCGGCTCCAGATAAAGGGCAAACAGAAGTGGGGCAGCCCTGCTTTACAGAGGAGGCAATAGAAACAGGTTTCGAGAGCTGACCGTTAACAATAAGACGAGTTGAAGGTTGATTATAGCAAAGTTTAACGCCTTTAAGCACAACACTGCCGACATTGGAATGTTCAAGAAGAGAAAAAAGAAACGAATGACTAACACGATCAAAGGCTTTTGAAAGGTCCACCTGTAACATTGCAAGCTGTTTTTCATGTCCATAATAGTACTGAAGAACTGTACGAGCGACGTGTGTATTGTTTTGTATACATCGGCCCTTAATTCCACATGTCTGGTGAGACCCAATGAGAATGGACATGGCAAATTGCAACCTATTTGTTAATACTTTTGCAAAAATTCTGTACACAACGTTTGACAGTGATATTGGCCTGTAACCCTCCACAGAGCGAAGTTTTTCCTTGTCAAAACTTTTCGGTATCAAAACTGTGTGGCTTTTGAAAAAGGATCGCGGGAGTGTCTTCATGTCGTAACTTATTTTTAAAGTATCCTGCAATATGGGAGAGAGAGCTTTTTTGAAAGGTTTGTAAAATTCAGCAGAAATGACGCCAGGGCCAGGTGTCTTCGATGAAGGTAAGCTGTCAATTGCTTGCTCAATTTACTGTATTGTAAAAGGACTACTAATGGCGGCAAAATCGTCATCTTCCAATGGGCTCAACAGGGAAACAAAACTAGCCGTGAGGTCGACATCAGGGTTAGAGAGAACACTGAATAAACTTTCATAATGCTTTTCGAACTTCAACGTTATATCTTTTACATCTGTTACAAGAGCACCATTAGAGTATAGGTCTGGAATTATTTTAGAATTCGCATGGCGTTTTTTCGAGTAATGCTTGACGCGTCGGCTGTTCTGAGCTTAAGGCCCACCTGTTTCGAGATCTAATACGCGCCCCTCTGTAGCGAGCAGCATCATATTTTTGGAGTTGACATTTAATATTTTCAATTTCATTAATGTACGATCCCGGTATCTTGCATTCCATCTCATAAAGGTTGCACAGGCTTTTAAGGAGCGTCTTTTCTTCGTTCTTCCTATTATAAGACTTAGTAGTTCCAATCTCTATAGCTATAACACGAACTTCTTGTTTAAAAAGCTCCCAACCAGCATGTATATGTAGACCTCTTGAAAAAGACTGCATCAATGCTGTCCGCACACGATTCGCGAATTCCTAATCGCATAGGAGCTCTGAGTTTAACTTCCAAAGGGCCCACTGTGGTCGAAATCAGTTTCGACGATTTGCGCCAATTTGTGCAATAACGGCCCTTATCCATTTCTTCTTCTTGATTTCAACTATGATATCCTTAACCCCCGTTTGTTCCCTGACCCACTCTGCTCTCTTCCTGTCTCTTAAGGTTACACCTATCATTTTCCTTTTCATTGCTCGCTGCGTCGTCCTCAGTTTAAGTTGAACCCTCTTTGTAAGTCTCCAGGTTTCTGCTCCGTAGGTAAGTACCGGTAAGATGCAGCACGTAGCACGTCGGCAGGATAACCGCTGGTCATTAAGGGTAACTGACTGGATTCCAAGAGATGGCAAACGCCTGAGGGGGGAGACAGAAAATTAGGTGGGTCGATGAGATTAAGAAGTTTGCAGGTATAACGTGGCAGCAGAAAGCACAGGACCGGGTTGATTGGCGAAACATGGGAGAGGCCCTGCAGTGGGCGTAGACAGGCTGATGATGATGATGATGTGCAATAACGATACAGTGATCTGATACAGGACATTTGGCGGCAAATGAGTGATGAGGACACGTCAATCCAGAGAGAACAGACTTTTGGGCTAGTTGGTTTGTAACGTTCATTGAGGCCATAGTGCACGTCCCGTTCCCTTTCTGTGGTCCCTGTCTTTTCCAGCGCTATGGCCTCAATGAACGTCAATCCGGTCAAGGCAAGCATATGAACTTCCTTGAACTCTTGTATATGCAGTTACTTGACTCGACACACCAATGTCAATAAGCCCTGCATTGTCTACAATGCCAGATAAAAGCTCGCCACTCCTGTCTCACCGGCCATTAGGATTGCTACGATTGTTAAGGTCACACACACAGTTGAAGTCACCCATTAGCACAGTGAATCGGTCAGAGTAAATTAAAGTGGACATGTTTTCGAATAATTCTAGTCGTTTTGAAATCTCATTAAACGCATATAGATTGATAATTCGCCACGGCGTTCCTTGCAACACAAGATCACAGCATACATATCTACCCTCGTTATCAACACTAGTACTTACTGCTGAACATGGTAGGCTCTTTCTCAGAAACATCCAACAGCCCGTAGATAATCCTTTTGCATGTGAAAAACACACATTATACTCAGACAGAAAGGGCCCGAAGAGCCCTCTCAGTCTCCTCATCGCTCTCAATCTTTGTCTCCTGGATGGCGACAAAGTCGAGACGCTTTCGTTTCAAAAGTCTACGGAGCTACGCCTGTTTCTGAGATGGCCTAAGGCCGCGTACATTCAATGCAACATTCTTTGCAACACAGCCACGCCTCTGCTTGGAAATTCAGTGACAATAACTTTCATGCTTCGCAAACGTAAGTGTCCTTAATATAGGCGTCGCAATATAACATGTAATATCCCAGTAATATTGCGTTGTACAAACGTACATTGCCATCGGGCGTCCAAACATGTGACTATCATAACGATTTCGTAGTTTAAAGGCGGCCACCTATTACAAAAGGCACACACGTTACTGCGCGTATTCCCTTAACACCACGTAGTGGGTGCATAGCAAGAATGCACTAAGTGGTTGAAGTAGGCACTCGGGACAGGATATCGCTATCGCGTTACACTCTTAAAGGCGCAGCTTAAGGGTCTCCCAATTTCTTCATTCGTTTTATCACTCGGGGACGTTCCTCCTCTCGGCAAGAATTTGTGAGATCATGAAATGTGCTATGTAAGTCACGCAATAATAAGTCACTGGGAAAACCTTCATGGACTGGCCGGGGGTTGCACATAAAATAAGAACATTTATATAGAACAATTGCTGCCTACACTCCTTCGCGAGGAATATCGATACTCCGTCTACATATCTTTTACACCATCATTCCTGCAACAATGCCTATTGAGTATAGCCTTATTGAAGAACCACATCCAGCCTTTAATTTACGCTTACATGAAGGAGACCACACCACTTCAAGATTTTATGATGCTTCAGTATGCTGTAGTTCGCTCAATGCTGAGAGGGAAATTCGGGAACATATTAACGAGACATTTGCAAAGGAACCGCTTGTTTCATCGTTCGGTGGAGCCCTTCAGGAACAACGGCAGATGGAGATACACATCTGCGAAGTAAAACGCGACCTGTCAAAACGAACCGCTCACAATTGAGAAAACAATCGAGAAGTACTTCGGCTTGTTTTCGCTACTACGGATAATAAACGTTCTCTCATGCGGCAGTTTGACAGTTCCTCCAGTCATGTGACTCAAGATAGATAGCTCGCTCACGTGCTGTGCTTCCGCAAAGTTTCATTTTGACTGGCATGTATGATACATTGACGCGTTCGTAATTAAGCCTCAGGCGCATGCATTGAAGTAAACATAATTCCGCAAGAACCACGAACACACACATACCCACCTGCACACACACACACACACACACACACACACACACACACACACACACACACACACACACACACACACACACACACACGCGCACACACACACATTTGTGACTACCAGCACTCTCCACCAGGCGATGAACATTCCATATAAACACTGGTAACGCCGAAATCGAACTTCAGTATTGCCTCAGTATGAGCAGGCACACGTTCGCAATCGCACTATCAGTGCTTTCAATCGGAAATGTTGCACTGGCCAAACTAGGTGCCCCTGGAGGACCACGCAAGCTGCAATACGATGTACCGGACGCTTTCCAGGTATTGAATCCGAGCAAGCTCTACACGGCCAGTGTATCGGAGGAACTGATTCTATACTTTCTTCATTTTCGATCCCGGAAGCGGAGTGCAGACCTTGTATGTTTTAACACAGGGTTTTGTATTAGACATAGGAAATACCATGTTTGAGGAACGAAAACGGTTACCTGAAGAAAACATTAGGGATATATCTGTCTTTCACAGACGAAATAAAGCACTCGTATATTCATATGAAGTCCTGGAGGAAGGAGATAAGAAGTCTCACGAGGCTTTACGAGTATGCATTCGCCTAAAAGGATTAGAAGGCGGAAAAGCCACGTTCTCTGTCTCCTTCTTTTTCGTATGAGCCCATCTGTATTGTGGATGGAAAAATCTAAGTCTGCCGAATTTCTTGCATGATTTCTGATGTAATCGGTCACCAAGTCCACCGACTGCAAGACGTCGGAACTCATGTTTCCTTGCTTAAATATTACCGCGTGGTAGCGGATGTCAAGGTCACAATGTCCAGACAAAAAATAATTCTACAGCTCCAAGCAGATCTTCACACAGTAGAATGACAGATTTCCGCCATTGCCTGATGCGAGGCCTTCTTAAATCATCTTGATGCAGAAAAGGTGTTATTCAATCTCGAGTTTAGGCTCGCACGTTTGTAGAGGTGGCTTTCCTCGCGGAACTTCCAAGTTCTGATAGCGTTGTTTCACTGCATCTTGGATCCTTCTTTTCTCTTACATAAAATAGTGATAATAGCTTATGATATCAATCTCCAGATATATTTATTCACTCATGTGGGCACTGACCCTCGTTCATGTACGTCAATGTCAAACGAATTCAACATCAGTGCGCACCAGCTTTTGAATTTATAACACTGCAGTAAGCACATCTGTGAGAACATACTAAAGAAGCCAGTAATTTTTTCCTTCCTTGCGTAATACTAGAAAAACCACTTGAAAGAAAAAAAAATCTCTACTATACCAGAATGCGGACGAACAGTGCTTCAGTGGCAGTTTTCGGACGGGTCTGCATGGCTTTAATTTTTAACTGCTTTCTGAAAAAGCTTGTGGGACAATACGTCGTTTTTTCATCATTCATGACATCAACAATTTACGTAATTTTTAGACTCATCGTACTTTTCCTGAGACCCGAAGCTCTGTGAAACTGTGGCAGTGTCGGAGTTATGTTCGTCGAAGTTTCTTGAAATTGCGCATATTCGTTACCAGCTGTAGGAGGTATTCTTTCTCTGTTCATACGAGCATTTTGGTTGAATAACACCTCAGTAAGTAAAATTTCAAATTTAAGTTCTGCACCACCATTATGACTTCTATCATCAACCTTCTTCAAACGGGCGCCAATCAGCATCCTCCTTCTGGTTCACACGCTGTTTGTTAACACCGTTTGAATTTGTCTGGGCACCCAAGTTTCCAAAACAGCAATTTATATTGGTTATATGAATAAGGGTTCAAGATCTGTAACATGTGAGCTTCTTTTTCTTGCCGCTAAATTGCAGGTGATGTCTCAATATGAGTATGCCGTGGCAATATCTGACTTTGACAACGACACCATCTTCGACTGCCTCGCAGCAAACCGAACGGATATTGATTATGAGGCACAAACAGCAACGTACGTCTGGGTGTTTAAAGGTGGACAACCAAAGTAAGAAACACTCTGTCACCGCCAGTCCTCTTCGCACACATTGCGCGTTATAATTGGAGAGGTACTACAATAGACTTTACTCCATATTTTGTCAACAACAATTGATAAGGGCAGCACACAGACAGAAACGATGACATTCACTCGGCGCGCATGTCACTGAATTAAAGTGCCTTGATTCTACATTATTTAAAATGCACGTCATCTTTATTTACACTTGCCCGACAGGCCCACTTCACACTTATATCCACACAGAGAAAGCGTTTGCGAAAATGATGATTTTTATGCGTCGTAATTTTGCTGGGGAGTGTTTTTTTTTCTCAAAACACACCTGGAACTTTGTAGTTAGTGAAGCCTGGCCTGTCAAACCACAGAGCTCTCAACCGTTGTTTACACAGTTCCGAAATTGAAGAAATGACATACAACTGGTCTTTCTTTGTGGTGAGTGCTCGATGCACTGACACGGTGCGCGAAGAATCACCGGGGAATTGTTAGGGCAAAAGATAAAGAATATCAAACCAGCAGTTTAAATTTATTCCCACATGACAAACCAATACTTCATCCACCTACCGCAGTTGTATGCAAGAAGCAGTGTTAATACATAATATATTGTAATTGAAAAGAAAAAAAAAACAATGAATGCTTCAGGGAACAAATAAGTGAGATCAAGACGCTCTTTATATGAGAATGCTTACCGAGGTTAAAAGACACAGGCAGGGCAAAGAAAAATATTTAGTAAGCAAATCTGAGAATTCTGAACATTTTTAGCGAATATAGAAATGCTAAAAAGAATTACTAAATTTGAACAGCACAAGTATTTGAAGTAGCACGAGTATAATTCATGCAAAAGCAAAGAAAAAAAAGGTCTTTACAGTACGAAAAAAAAATCTCCCTGTATTTGATGCAGTGGTTCTGCTACAGATATACAGTTAATTTCACAAGTATGGGTATCATTTTAACGCACGATTATCATTGTGGCACCACTCTACGAGCCAGCTGCGCAAATGAAAAAAAAATGAGAAAATAGGTTCACCATTGTTGGCTGCAGTACATTTCAAAGTGTGCAGATCGCTCCCAGGACTGGACTGGGAAAATCAGCGCGAGTCACTGCGTTGTTTTAGAAATAGAGAAAGTTTACGTGTTGTTAAAGCAAATAGTGCCTGAAATCAAGAGTTTGACGAAAGCTCGTCTGGTCGGGAATAATCATGGTCAAAAGGTAAAAGCAAGACGCCGACCAAACAACACTTTAAAAAATATAACACGACGTTTCGGCTCCCGTACGGGGGCCTGGTTCACAAATGAAGCTTCATTTGTGAACAAGGCCAACTTTAAAAAATAACCCCACGTTTCGGCTCCCGTACGGGAGCCGAAACGTCGGGTTATTTTTTTAAAGTGTTTTTTGGTCGGCGTCTTGTTTTTACCTTTTCACCACAATTAGTACCTCCTGGAAAAAGAGTCAAACAAAAAGATACCAGATGTGTGGAATTATTTTACCAGTGGAATACTGCTAATTAATGCTGAACTTAGATCTGGGAAAACCCAAGGCAAGCAGCAAAATTATGACAGCTTCGCACATGTGGCGCTAAGTTTGATGAAAGAGCGGAGTTGAGTGAGCGTCCTTGTATCTCAGTATTTTTTCTCACCTTCTTCTCTTTCTCTCTCTTTCTCTATGTTACTCGTGTCGATTATTGTAGCTGTTGCATTCTTTCTCTCGCTCTTTCTAGCTTTACTTCTCTTTCTTGCCTTTTTTTTCTATACCTCTCTGCGTATCTTTGTTTGGCTTTATTTCTCTTTATATTTCCCTTACTCATTTGCTCTGTCTTTGCTATCGATTTTTCGCGAATATTTCTTTGTATCTCTTTCTTTCTTTCTCTGCTCCTTTCTCTCTTTGTATTTGGTTTTGTTTATATCGGTCTTTTTTGGTGTTGCGCTCTGTTCTTCCGATGTTTTTTTTTTTTCGCGCGTCTGTTTCTTTCTTTCTCTGTATTTTTTTGTTTCTCATTCTTTCAATCTTTTCATCCCTCTCGTTTTTACCCCTTCTTTGTCTTTCTATCTATTTTCTCTTTCTATATATTCATTTCTCTCTTTCTCTCTCTATCTCTTTCCCGTGTTTCACGTAGGCAGTTTTTTGGCACTTCCTGTTTAACGCTCGTACCTTCTGTTCTTGGTAATGGGTCTTGCCTAATTACTGTGTCGCATACACACTTCTCGTTTTCTCCGCGCACAAATGCTTTTACAGCCAGCTTCAAAAATCTCTGCGGTTAAAAGGGACGCTCAAATGGAATTCAGGCCAAACAGAACATATTCGGCGCTGAGAATGCCAAGAAAAAGAAAAATTCGGCTAAAATACACGGATCGCCCGCATTAGGCAACATATTAAAGACAGTTGCAGCCGCTAAAGATGCCAAAATAATTGTCTAAAGCTATGAAAATCGTCAAATTGATCACTCCAAGAAGACTCGAATCGTGGAAACACGGCATAAAATAATGATAACGCTTCCACGGTGAGGAAAACCATCCCACCTTCCACTTGTTTTCAGGCGCATTCAAGTTACTACTAATGCGACTATAAGCGTCACAGACGTGCAAAATTTTAGATGCCAACGGATTGCAAATCCCGCTACCCATTAATAATGCGTTATGAAGCTGAAAGGCAAGTTCCTGATCCCGTAAAAGCTCAGAAGTTTGCATGACCCTCAACGAGTAAAAGTCCTGCATACTGAACGATGGTATATCAGTAATATTGGTACTATGTAATGGCAAAAGGCGTGGGAGAATTTTTTTCACGGGGGGTGTACCACCTTGATCTCAAGGGGGGGGGGGGGGGCAGGAAGATGTGGTCGAGTGTCATTTCGTGCTGTGTATGCCATGGAGAAAAAAAATCAGGGAGGGGGGGGAATCACGGGCCGGATGTGCCACCCCCCTTGCTACGCCATTGGTAATAGCGTTATATAAATTAAGCGGAAACAGCGCAGTTGTACCAACTGGCCCTTCAAGACACCCTTTTCCAATTTATATAAATTGTAACAGTCGCACTGTGTCACTGCATTATTGTTAGTCCCCTTATTGCACAACCATTGTAATGTTTTCTTTTTGTACTGTATATTTATCGGGCTCCGTGCGATCTCCCGGTATTGACGTTAAATAATATACCTTCTTCATCATGCATATTCAATCTTTCGCACTACCCCTATCTCAACACCGCCAGCGAGGTATCTGCTTTATGTTTACACAGGGAAGTACACTGAACTTGTTGCTCTGCCACTCAGCGTCCAAAAAAGCGAAAGCGGTACATTAAGAAAATCACAAATCGAATGGAGGGCGAAGTGGTTTAACGCATGTGTGCATGTAAATAATAAGAAAAGCAAGATAGGCACACTTCAAACACTCGCATGCCATTGAAGTTGAATTTCTGGCAATAAGGCCACAATGAACTTTGATATCTTGCATGCAGATGATTTTTTTGTGCAGTACTGCATACAGTAGTCCAAGCAGGAGAGGATCTATAAACACACACACAAAACGAAAAAGATCAGAACTTTTTGCATAGCAAAGGTGAAGTATGTATGATAAACCTTATTGAGGTCCTGCAGTGCGTTGCTCAACACGCAGCGGGCCGCTCCCACGTTGGGACCGGAAGGCCAAGCCTCTCGGCCGCATCGTGGGCCTGCTGGACAGCCCAGAGTTGGTCGGCCAGAGGGGGGCTACGGAGGGCCGCATCCCACCTGGCCGAGTTGTTATCGACCTTAGCGTGTGACTGGGCACACCGCCAGAGCATGTGGTCTAACGTGGATATTTCTCCGCATGAGGGACAAGAACTGTCGTTATACGTATCAGGATAGATCGTGTGTAAAAGATGCGGGTTAGGATATGTATTCGTTTGCAAAAGCCGAAGTGTGAGGGCCTGAGCTCTGTTGAGCCGCGGATGTGGAAGAGAGTAAATTCTACGTGCGAGACAGAAGTGTTTTGTTATTTCGTTGTAGGTAGAAGGAGTGTCCCTGTTCTCGATGGAGTCGCGTCTAATCTGTCCAGGGGTAGCGCGGTAGGTTAAGTCACGCGCAGCCCCATTAGCCAACTCATTGAGGTTGGGGGGGGAACACCTTCCATCTGACCCTGATGAGCGGGGAACCAACAAATGAAGTGCTGTGTGATTTCCTTACCCTCGAGGAGCCGGAGGGTTTGCTTAGAAATAACGCCTTTCTCAAATGCTCTTACTGCTGATCTGGAGTCGCTATAAATAGCGTCTCGCGTGTTATCAAGCAAGGCTAGTGCGATTGCCATCTGTTCGGCAATTTCTGAGTTCCTGGCCCGGACCGAGGCAGCATTGGTAATTTGTTGTTTAGAATTAACGGTCACAATTGTGAAGGTTTGGCGTCCTTTATAGGAGGTAGCGTCCACAAAGCTGACCTGTCGTTGATCACTTTCTATTTGCTTAAGGATGGCAGCAGCTCTCGCTTTCCTTCTGCCGCGGTTATAATCGGGATGCACATTTCTTGGGATAGGCGCCACAGTAATGCTTTCGCGAATAGAACGGGGAATGTTGGAAAAGGCTTCCGCGATTACATCGGGCAATGACCGAGATCCCGTAGGATGCATCTACCTGCTTTGGTAGTAGTGAGACGAGCTAGTTGTGCGCGATCCTGAGCTTCCGCGATCTCCTCTAGGGTGTTGTGAACGCCGAGCTGAAGTAAACGCTCGGTGTGAGCAAAAATCGGTATTCCAAGAACTCGCTTGATGACTTTCCTAAGCAGTGCGTTCAGTTTGTCTCTCTCTTCCCGCTTCCAGCGGTGCATATCTGCTACGTACGTGAAGTGGCAGAGGACAAAGGCATGCATAAAAGGAAGGAGATTGTCCTCCTTGAGTCCACAATGTTGATTCGAAACCCTCCGAACAAGATGAACAGCGGCATCTGTTTTGGCAACGAGCTTGGCTATTGTCTTGCAGTTTGAGCCAGCCGACTCAATGGTCATGCCTAAAATAGTGATTGAATCGACTCTGGGTATGTAGCCTCCACTTCTAGTGGAGAGCTTGATGTTGCTATTCTCCAGGGGTACCCAGCCCCTAGGTCGCGGACCGCATTTTTTAGGTCGATATAAAGACAGCTCCGATTTCGACGGAGAGCATCTAAAGCCTGAGGGTTCGAGATAGGCTTCGATGACATCTATGGCTTCTTGAAGAGCACTCTCTACCTGACCATCGCTACCTCAGGTGCACCATATAGTGATATCATCAGCATACATGGTATGTCTGATGCCCTTAATTCTGAGAAGTTTTCTGCAAAGACCAATCATGGCAAGGTTGAACAATGAGGGTGAGATAACGGCACCCTGAGGTGTACCTTTTCCCCCCAGATGTAGTGGTTGGGATTCAAGTTCAGCAACTCTAAGAGTAGCTTGCCTGTCAGAGAGGAAAGACGATGTAGTTATAAAAGCGTTCGCCTAGGTTAAGGGCAGATATTGAGGCTAAAATATGCGAGTGAAGTATATTATCAAACGCTTTTTCAAGATCGAGGCCCAGAATGGCTCGTGTGTCACTGGAGTTGCTACCAATAATTTGATGTTTAATCAATTTCATGGCATCCTGTGTAGACAGACCTGCCCTAAATCCGATCATAGTATAGGGGTAAATGTCATTATCCTCCAAAAACCGTGAGAGTCGGTTCAGAACCGCATGCTCTGCAATTTTGCCCACGCAGGATGTAAGTGAGATAGGTCTCAGATTGTCAATGCTGGGTGTTTTTCCCGGCTTTGGAATTAGGACTGTTACTGCCGTCTTCCAAGGTAAAGGGACGGTTCCGCTCTTCCAAATATTATTAATTTCATCCGTGAGGTATTCTACTGACTTATCATCCAAGATGCGCAACGTTTTGTTTGAAATACCATCCGCTCCCGATGCAGATCGGCCATTGAGTCCATGCAGGGCCCGACGGATTTCCTCTACTCCGAACTCCGCAACAAGGAAGGGGTTATCTTGACCTTGGTAGTCAGGATGCACAGGAGATTGACCTGCTTTGACTGGGAGGTATTTGCTAGCCAAATTACGTGGCAACTCCTCCTCAGAAGTTTCTCGTACGGCATTGTGTATGGTTCTAGCTATAACATGCCTCTGATTGGATTTGGTGTTCGTTGCACTGAGTAAGTGCTTAAGTAAGTTCCAATTTCGGCCGTTACGTATCTGACCGTCTACGGAATTGCAGACTTCATCCCATTGTTGTTTCGAGAGGATCCTGCAATGCTCCTCAATGTTTTTGTTAATCTCCGATAGTTTTTTGCGAAGCCTACGATTGAGACGCTGTCTCTTCCACCTGTTAAGAAGAGACTGCTTGGCCTCTAATAGATGAGCTAATCGACTATCCATTGTTTCGACGGGGAGATCAGTGCATATCTGTGGGCGCTTGACGTCCTCCCGAACCTGGCTCATCCATTGTTCTAGGGTGGGCCTGGAGTCGGAAGGGGGTCTCTCGTCCCGGCAGTTTACGAAATTTGTCCCAATCCGTGTACAAGAAATCGCGCTGTTTTCGTCCCTTAATGGTCGCTGCCAAGGTCCTCAGCTAAGTTAAGCCATCTAGCTTCGGCAATGTATTTGACGAAAGTGAGATCCTGTGTAGTGTCCCTACATGAGGACGTACCGATTCTGGTAGGAAATTTAGCATCAGTGATCAGTGTAAGATCGAGATCAGTAGCATTCTGCCAGAGCTCCTTGCCTTTATTAGTGTCGTATTTATAGCCCCAGGTGTGAAACGGGGCGTTAAAGTCCCCGGCAACAATGAGGGGGTTGGAGCCTGCTAGGTGCACTGCTTTACGAAGTAGGGCCTTGAATCGCTGCTTTTTATCATTTGGGCTACTGTAGATATTCAGAATATAAATGCTGCATCGGAAGATGCAGCCAGGAATAATCTCTATCATAACGTATTCAATATTGCTAGTGGTCATATTAAGATCATGAGTTATGTGAGTGAGCTTATTGCAGATGAAGGTGCAAACCCCCCCTATCTCCACTTTGACAAGCAGCCGGGCGGAATCCGGGTAGCGAGACGCTAGGTGAGAGGGTTTCCTGTAACAGAATAACGTGAGGCCTCTTTTCACAGCTGCGTAAATATTGCTGC
This sequence comes from Rhipicephalus appendiculatus, assembly GCA_030522465.1. NCBI lineage: Eukaryota > Metazoa > Arthropoda > Arachnida > Ixodida > Ixodidae > Rhipicephalus > Rhipicephalus appendiculatus. Next base: position 11,311 of record JALIZH010013234.1, on the reverse strand, counting down.
AGAGGAGCTTTCTTCTTAGTGAAGCCTCTACAGTTCCATTGCCAAATACAATATGCGCTGTGTTCCCTCCGATGTCTAACCGACACGCCCAAACTACGATGAAAATATACAGGGTGTTTCAAGAAGTGTGTCAAATATTTTTTAAAAATCAGGAAAATGCGGTATTTGCTCGCTGTCTTCACAGTTGCTTTTTCTGTAGCGGCAGGCATATTAACATGGTTGAAGATGTGATTTGGAATGGTAATTAAGAAAGTTAAGTTAATTAACTTTTTAATTAGCGGAGTAAGGCGCTTAAGTCAAATTGGAGAATTGAAGTCCTTCCTGCGAAGAGCCCATTTCATCTTTGAGATTTCGAAAAAGCGGCCTCTCGGAACAATTGCGTGGTAATGAAATTCTCCCAATTCATCGGCGAAACCGAAACCGAAACGTGGAAGAGCGCAACTGCCATATTCGTCTGAGACGTCCAGAATGAGTGAACGTCGTTATATCAACCATCAACCGACTTTGTTGTGTAGGTGTGTGGGCTGCGCTTGCAGTAGTAGCACACATGACGCACATACGTTAAGAAAGGGGAAGAACTGCAGCTCTGCAACCATTGTCTTGAACAGTGACGTGATTCTAGTCATCTGCCTGTTGCGCTCATCGGTGCTTGGGTTTCGTTTTCGCCGTTGAATTTGCCTGAATTTCATTACGCCACGGTAATTAATAGAGGCCACCTTTTCTAAATCTCAAAGCTGCGATGGGTTTTTCGCATGAAGAATTTCAATTCTCCCATTTGACATAACCGCATAACTTCACGAATTAAAAAGTGAATTAATTTAATTTTCTTAATTAATGTCCCAAATGACGTCTTGAACCATCTTAAGGTGCAAGTTGTTACAGAAATAGGAATTGTGAAAACAGCGAGCAAATATCGCATTTTGCTGATTTTTTGAGGATATTGGACACATTTCTTGAAACACCCTGTATACTGTGTGCTTGTTCCCGGGAAAAATGAATGTTTATATAAATTAGTTCTTGCGAATACAGGTTTGATGCAATGGCTGCGCTTTTGACGTGAGGCTCGACCGATGCGCTTCTGCAAGCAGTCGTCAGAGTTTATTCCGAGCTTACCAAAATAAACCGAAAATAAGAAATTCAAACGTGCCTGTTTTCTTCTTTCAGATAGTGGCCCTAATTCGGCCATCCATAACATAGTGAAGGTGAATCAAGACGTCTGAAACGTTTGTAAACGCAGCGGACGGCTAACCTTTGAATTTTGTCGCGTTTTCCTATGTTGTCTTGGGTATATGGATCCCAAACATCACTGCCGTATTCCAAAGAGGGTCTAATAATTGTTCTGTACGTCATCACGGTCTAATAATTGTTCTGTACGTCATCAATCTAAGAGATTTCGGACATGAACGACAAAAAATAAAGTAAGGGACAGTGATCACCCGCTGGCGGCGGTGAAAGATAAAGGCCACAAATATGACTTCTCAGACTTGCGCTCCGCGCACAAAGCAACTCGTATATGATTTCTGACGCGATGCATGTTTCGCAGTCCGGGTTTTCCGTACTGCCAATGTCATCGCAGTAGTGTTGACGAAGTGCATAACAGAGACTTTATCACTAGAATACTTGCGTCACTCTTTGAAGTGTAGAGCAGTATGTTGATTCGGTGGAGAGCAATGTTTCTTTCCTTTCATCAATAAAAACTTTCGATGTGATTAATTTCTTTGCAGAGTGATGCCCATTCTGTTGGATAGTTCAGAGTTGGCCTTGGTTTCCGTAATTGATGTTGAAAGGCTGTCAGTCCACACAGACCTAATTTACTCAGTGCGTCAGTAAGGTTATTTCCGTCGCCATAGCTGTGTACAACAATCTCCTTAACGATTATGGAGCCGATGCTTCCCAAGGCGCTACTCAGTAAATTTCGCACTCTTCATATGTCTTTGCAACGTTAGGCAATTATTCATTTGAACGGGTTCTTTTGGCTCCAAAGAAAAAATAAATAATATATATATATATATATATATATATATATATATATATATATATATATATATATATATATATATATATATATATATATATATATATATATATATATATATATAGAAGGTCTTCCGGGATTCGGTAGTATTATAGGTGCACAAGTGAAGTGGACGAACGAACAAAAAACGATGCTTTACTGCCAACGTTGCGGCCGTGGACCGGCCGCAACGTTGGCAGTAAAGCATCGTTTATTTCCAACGTTGCGGCCGTTCGTTTTTCGTTCGTTCGTCCACTTCACTTGTGTACCTATATATATATGCATATATAGGTGGTTCATAGAATACAAATTAAAATGGCACGTTGACCCTAGCAACATTAGGTACAGAGGATATTGTTCGTATCGCTGCCGACTCTAACGACGCAGAGTCGATCTAGGCACTGAGGGTCACACCACGATGAAGGCGAAATGCATGCGCCATGTATTGTGCCATATCACGGCACGTGAAGCTATGTCAACCCCCCCCCCCCCCTCTCTGGCCCACTTTAAAATGAAGTGTTTTTTTTTTTAATATTAACACAACTTTTCACTAGTCATGCCAAGCCAAAAAGAAATGGGGAGGAGAGCAGCGTTTTGTTTCCCTGTATGTTTATCCCTGTCTTCGTCTCTCTTTATTTTTATTTTTCACTCATTCCCCTCTTTTTCCTGCCTTTTCTTTCTCTGTTTATTTCAATTTTTTCCTCTCTGTAAGTTTTTTTTTCTGTTTCTCCTTTTTTCTATCGTTCTTTCTCTGTCTTGCCTTCCACCTTCTATTAATTTATTTCCCTCTCATTTTAGAGAGGAATCTATCTTTCCTTGTGTTTCTGTCTTTCTTCCCTTTCGTTCTCTCCTCTTGACCTTTCTGTTTCTTTCTATGTTATCATTTACTCTGCCTGGCCTCCTCTTTTCTCTCCTCCTCAACCTACCTGCCCTTTCCCGCACCCTTGCTATACTATGCTATGCAAGAATTTGCTATGCTTTCCTCCCGTGCCTGGTCAGCCGAGTGGCTACGACGCTCGCATTCGGATCGCGCATACGTGGGTTTCAATACCGCCTCATGAAGAATTTTTTTCACCAAGAGTTTCTCTCTTTCTCTTGCTTGCTATCTCTTTCTTTCTCTCTCTCTTCGTGCTTGTTCTCTCGCCAATCACATTTATCGCATTCAATGCCGGACAAACCAGTGCACGTATGCTGTGTGCGAAGCTGGAGTTGAAGAAGACGAAGAGGAAGAAAAGGACGAAAAGAGCGCATGCCGGTTGAATATGATGATAGCGTTCTGTCCGCAGTTAACGGCGCAAGAGAAGGCTTAACAGCGTCTCTGTAATAAAGCACGTTAATGTTTATTTCCTGCATTCTAAAGACTACGTCTCCATGTGGTTCTGTTTAGGAGTAAATGCATGTGGGTATGTGCCACTGGTGACCGGTGGAAAAGATCTCGTGACTAGAGACAGGATTTGACGCAAATGGCAAAGACCCATTCTGTTGCTCATGCTCCTATCACACCACTTTCATGTATGAACATCAATTAGAAGTTAAGAAGTACTCTCAGAGTTTTAGGAGTGAAGTTCCCTAGCCTCGCACCATGTCCGTTGTCGCCGTCGTCATAGCTCCCCGTCGGACCGAAACACAGCTGTTACATATACCGTACGTAGAGCGTTCATAGCTCGCATATAGGTTTAAAATAGACCGTACTCTGTCCGTGCATCTTTCCATCCGTCCATCCGTGTGTGCATCCGTCCGACCGTCCGTGCATGTGTCGGTCCGTCCGTGCATACTCCCGTCCATGCTTCTGTACGTCCACCCGTCCATCCGTCCGTCCATGCATCCATCCATCCGTCCGTCCGTCCGTCTGTCCGTGCGTGCGTGCGTGCGTGCGTGCGTCCATCCATGGACGGACGGACGGGCAGATCGATTTCATAAACATTCTTTATATCGTTCATCGTTTCGTCAATGCAGCTTCACTCCATCATCAGCATTCACTTCGTGGATCGGCTGCCAATTTTTTATAGTGCCTATAATTGGCCTATTTTTGGCGTTTCTGCCCAAATGCGTATAAATGCCTATAAATGCCTATTTGCGAAACCGGGGCCTACGTGAACGCTATTAAGCCCTAAGTTTCGTTTTCGAATGCAGTCTGAGATTGTTACATGTTTCACGTTTCATGTTTTTGGCCAACATCGACTTTTCGCAGCTCTGTTGGGTTCAACCTAGGCTCTAGTTGAGCCAACCTCCTGAAAACCACTGCTAGCAGCAATGAAATGGGACGCGCCCGCCAGCATACGCCGGCGCGCTGTCATGGCGCGAGTGGTTGGCGAATGAGAAACCGCTTACGAGAACGGATAACTGGGCTAGTTTGTGGGAATTCATGTTAAGGCAGGTAGCGCAAAGAAACACGGACACAAGCGAGGAATAAGTACACGAGGCAAGCGCTTACTTCAAACTAAAGTTTTTTCTCAGAATCCTCGCCTATTTATCAAAGATAACAACACCACAATGTCACTATGGAAAGAACGACTAATACTGCGACGAATGTCATGACGCCGACACATCTTGATCAGCTCTTATAACTAAAATGAAACGCGCACAAAACAGCGCAGTCAAACACTGATACACTCAAAACAATCATAATAATCAGAAACCGCAGGAAGCGACGAAAGAAAAAAATGGTGTGCGCACGCGGCTTTTGTTTTCTTTGTCATTTACGTTTTCAAGGCGTTCATCGACAGGGGAGAAATCGTCCCTACGTGACTGGGCCCGCCCATTCAGTACGAGGTATCCCTCCATTCTGGTCTTTTAGCGGCCTGGCTATCTGCTCCTGCTCTGCCCTTCCCTGCCATACAGAAAATACTACTACTACTACTACTACTGGGTGTGTTCAGATAAGAACGTCGGTGCATGTCCGCCGACCCCCTTTAATTTCACCGAAAAAAATATATTTTGTTGTCAGAGTCACCAGGACCACAAAACCACTTTTGGTTTCGCGAGAAAAAATTTCACCTTTCTTAAAAAAATTCGCAAGTCTCCACTGAGCCGCCACCACCTGTTTCGAATTTCACGAAAAATGGGATTTCTATGAGACGCTACAAAAACTGTAGGTCTGAAAATTTTTCTCCACATACTACGGATATTTAGTATTGACAAAAAATTATTACTCTGCAGTTTTGATGTTGTTCTGTTAAAGAAAAAAATCGCGAAATCGGCACAAAGCTCAATATTGCTCACATTTAGGATTTTTTTCCTCCGTAAGTATAAACGCCAGACTTCCCAAAGTTTTTAAAAACATTGCCATATGTCTGGTGAATGAGTGTGCTGAACGAAATACCTGAGAGTGACATCAAACGTTAACCATAAATGTTCAACTGAGAACATGTCTCTCAACATGCAATATTTTGAAGATCATTAAAAAAAACACCATCTTCGATTTTGTTTAAACTCTTCAGAATTAAAGCCGAGCACGTGTTCTAACTTAATCTGTAAGAACATGTTGCATTATTTTTGTGAGGTGGGAACTACGAAGCACGCAAAGTGGCCAAACTGACGTATACTGAATAACCACAACATTGAGCGAGCATGGAGCAATAGTTGCCATTATCGTTATTTTTAGGTCTCTAATGTCTTCTGTGGATTGACGGATTGTCAGAAATAAAACAGGAACAGTTGGTTTTGAAGAGGAACTTATTACTACATTTTTTTACGAAAATCACAAAAACTTCCACATGGGTCCCAGCCACGGAGCATGCCGCGATAATGAATCGCACTCTTCGCAGGAATCGCTTTCAAAATTTTTCGCGCATGTGAGCCTGCGTACGCCTCATAAAGGAGGTGGCTTGGAGAGGATTCCACCGCTGAATATTTCTCGCTTCCCGTGGCACTTTGGTAATGTGATAACGCAGACGGTGCGTGTCGACTCAAGCGGCGCTCCTGCAGCCCGACCGCGCTCGCCCGCTCCCTAAAAAAAGAAAAGAAAGGACATAAACAAGAAACAGCTCAACTCGCTTAAGAAAGGTCGAAGTATAAATAGAACGTCGGCTTTCACTTCCGTTCGTCGTCGACAACCCGGCAGTCTTCTGCTGGTCAACGAACGTGAGTACTCGTGCGCGTATTACACTCCCCTGATATTGATGGCCACGTTGTGGAGCTCAAAGCGAGCGTTTTGCGCTGACTACCGAAAGAGGCTTACGAAGATTGCCTATAAGCGGAACTTTCGATGTGTGAAAGATTTGAATGTCGCCTTACTAAGGAAAGCGCACGCCAGAAAGCCTCGTCCATCAGAGAAACCGACATTTTGTGCCAGAGCTGTTTCAACCGCTTCAAACAGATCGCCGTATAGTCTCCAGATGCATCTCAGTCTGACGAAAATTTTGGTTCCCGAACAAATTGCTGTCGAAGAGCTAAACGTACTCGTTAAGACAACCGACGTGACAACCCCTGAAAATTCCGGCGAAAGTGAAAGCACAATTGCCGAGTGCCTTACGCCAAGCGTAAGAAAGTGGATATAGAGGGCGCTATCTCCACGACAATTTCTGCTGTCCTTACAATAGCATACGCCACTACAGAGGAACCTGGTCCTCCAGCGGAAACCTGCAACACGTGCTGCGAGTGGCTGCGCAACTTAAAGCACACGTTCCATAACTGCGAATCATGCCATGAACGCTGCCGCCTCCTGACATTGCTCCCTGTGAACCTTTCTCTTCAACAGATTCAAGAAATGATTCCATCCGCAACTCGGCATCTCATTCGGAAATCCTGAAAATAGAGAGACACCCGTGGTGTGTGGTCAAATCCGGACCTCTACACCAGATCGAAGCTGAAGCCAGAACACATACAGGCAGCAATGAAATACTATACTGATGGTGAGCTCAACTCCACCCAACAAAGCCCGAACAAGAAAGATTTCATTGCAAGCAATTAGCGGCTCACCCTGACACAGGAATAGGGCGCGCGAAGTTATCCTTGAGGCCGAAATGGAGAGAGAGATATGTTTATTGTGGCAGAAAAGCTGAGAGATGCCGAAATGGGTTTCGTGCACAAGGTTGCTTCACCAGGAGCAAGAAACACACAACTGCTTCAGTGACGTTTGTGACTGTCTAACTTGTCTGACTATGACTTGTGACTATGACTCCCTGTGTATACAACAGGGGTAAAAAATTGGGGGGACCCTTAAGCTTCGCCTTTAAGAGTTGAACGCGATAGCGATATCCTGTCCCTAGTGGGTACTTCAATCACTTAGTGCATACTATGTAATGGGCAGCACGCATCAAACCACGAGCAATTATGCGCGTGAAATGTTATCGAACTTGCTATGTGCCCACTACGGGGTCTTAAGGGAATACGCGCCGTAACGTGTGTGCCTTTTCTAATGGGTGGCTGGCTTTAAAGCACGATATCGTTGTGATATTCACATGTTCTGACGCCCGATGGCAATGTACGCTTTTACTACGTAATATTACTCGATATTACATGTTGTATTGTCACGCCTGTATACAGGACGCGTGTTTGTAAAGCGTGAAAGTTATTTTCACTGCATTTTCAAGCGGAGTAAGTTATTTTTGCTGCGTTTCCAAGCTCACGCGTGGCTGTGTGGTAGAACACCTGCTTGCCACGCAGACGGCCTGGGTTCGATCCTCACTCGGACCCAGAAATTTTAGGGGCGAAGCTCCTAAGGGTGTGGGTCTGTCCCTCCTCTGTAGTAGTAGTAGGTAGGTAGGTAGGTAGATAGATAGCCACGTAGAGTGGAATGTACCCACTCCACATGATAAAGATTACGATGACGCAGTATAGTGGAATGTACCCACTACACGTGATAACGATGAAGTATAAGCGCGTTCCAGTATAGTGGAATGTACCCACTACACGTGATGACGATGACACTGATGACCATGAAGTATAAGCGCTTTCCAGACCACACATTCTCTTTCTGCCATGGATGAAAACGATCGAGCTTCGCCCACTCATCATCATTCACTTCGTGGATATGGCATGAGTTTTTATTATTTATTTTATTTGCATCTTTCTCGATTTTTCGGTCACGGACAAGATGATGACTTTTCGCTCACAACCAACGACGCCGCCGCCGACGCCGGAATTTCTGCGAAACGAGCTCTTTAACGCTATCGCGTTAATAAACAGTTCCTTCCGAGAGCTCGATTTTACTACATTTCTATAAATCTTGCGGTTAGTCCTTACGCCAGGACCAAAACTGCGACGCGTGCGCGCACGCAAATGAACTAATTTGCACTTTAAGGCAACTCTTAGGGTTTATCTGTCAAGCTGTTGTCCCTCGAGCACAACAGATGACATTCAGGACCTAAATATAACGATAATGGCAACTATTGCTCCATGCTCGCTCAATGTTGTGGTTACTCAGTATACGTCAATTTGGCCGCTTTGCGTGCTTCGTAGTTCCGACCTCACAAAAATGAATGCAACATGTTTTTACAGATTAAGTTAGAATACGTGCTTGGCTTTAATTCTGAAGAGTTTAAACAAAATCGAAGATGGCGTTTTTTTTAAATGACCTTCACAATATTGCATTTTGAGAGACATGTCCTCAGTTGAACATTTATGGTTAACGTTTGATGTCACTCTCAGGTATTTCGTTCAACACACTCGTTCACCAGACATATGGAAATGTTTTTAAAAACTTTGGGAAGTCTGGCGTTTATACTTACGGAGGAAAAAAATCCTAAATGTGAGCAATATTGAGCTTTGTGCCGATTTCGTGATTTTTTTTCCTTACTAGAACAACATCAAAACTGCAAAGTAATAATTTTTTGTCAACACCAACTATCCGTAGTATGTGGTGAAAATTTTTCAGACCTACAGCTACAATAGTGCTTTTGTAGCGTCTCATAGAAATCCCATTTTCGTGAAATTTGAAACAAGCGGTGGCGGCTCAGTGGAGACTTGCGAATTTTTTTTAAAGAAGGTGAAATTTTTTCTCGCGAAACCAAAAGTGATTTTGTGGTCTTGGGGACTCTGACAACAAAATATATTTTTTTCGGCGAAATTAAAGGGGGTCGGCGGACATGCACCGACGTTCTTATCTGAACACACCCTACTACTACTACTACTACTACTACTACTACTACTACTACTACTACTAATAATAATAATAATAATAATAATAATAATAATAATAATAATAAAAATGAAGCTCGCTTCGCACTAGTGGTGCCAAGCCTGGAGGAAGTGCGGAGCTGGGCAGCCTTGTTTGCTTCTCTTCAGTTTTCTCTTTCCTTTCCTCCTCTCTCACTTTGTTTTTATATTGTCGAGTTTTTTTTTCGTCTTTGTTTCTCTTCCTTTCTATTTGTTGGTAATTTCCTTCCAATTTTCTTTTGCTTTTCGTTCTCTCTCGTTCTATTTCTCGCTTACTTCCTCTTTTTCAATTTCTATACGTGGTTTTGCCTGCGTTACGCCAAGCGACGACGACAGCCTGGCCCCCTAAAGTGCTGCCGACTTAATAATTATATTAATAATAATAATAATAATAATAATAATAATAATAATAATAATAATAATAACAAGAACAACTCTTCGGGTTGAAATGTACAAAAACTACGATATGATTATGAGGGACGCCGTAGAGGAGTACTCCGAGAATTTCGACCACCCGGGGTTCTTTAACGTGCACCCTAATCTATGTACGCGGGACTCTAGCATTTTCGCCTTCATCGAAAATGCGGCCGCCGCGGCCGAGATTCGATCTCGTGACCTTCGCGTCCGCAGTTGAGTGCCACAACCACTAGTACACTGTGGCACGTGACCCGAAAAAAGGAGACCCAGGAGTGTGCTGATTCGTCAGTGGACACTTGCCTGACCATGCTACGTGGTTTTACCCTGTAGAGAGACCGTGGCCGGCGAATCATGCAGGAAAGGGACAATTGCACAGCTACTGTTCGGGCTTTTCTGTCATCCCAAACAACTTTTGTTGCTTTCCTATTGTAGATACATGTTGCGCACGAGTTCGTTCTGATGTTATTTGCAATTGTTGTAAATATTTAATGTGCATATACTTAGTATGTTGGAGGCCAAAAATGTTGTTCTGCCTGCCTATCTTTGGCGGCTAAAGTACGCTTTTTTCTAGGCCCAAAAATCCTGCCTTTACTGAAGACATGCGTGACTGGGTATCATGTTACTGATGTCATAACCTAGGAATTGCGTACCTGTTACATTAACACCCTGATGCGCCCGTTTTGATAGCTACCAAGTTCAGGAGACGACCACGACAGTGCCAAGGCGTTGGCGGATAGATAGATAGATAGATAGATAGATAGATAGATAGATAGATAGATAGATAGATAGATAGATAGATAGATAGATAGATAGATAGATAGATAGATAGATAGATAGATAGATAGATAGATAGATAGATAGTACAATGAAAGTGCGATTAACTAAAAGGCCATTAACTATGGTGATCATCAAGGGCATCACATATATCATTTACATATGTCCATATGTATGCAGGGATGAAGTGTCATTCACAACGATGCCTGGACCTACACCTGGAACACTAGACTTGATCGTAGGTGACGGTAAGTGCAGAGTGGTTGGACGTTCTCCTGTTACATGTAACTTAAAACAGCGCTTACGGAGCCTATCGATCTAGCCTAGCTTTTTCTGACGTAGCTAAGCAAAAGAGGTCACATCGTTACCTGTGAATTGCATGCATTTTAATATACCCCATACAACTTTTTCACAAATTTGTTGCTTATTCAAATGAATCTCGTGGATTAAGTGGCAGATATTGTGTGTGTGTTTCTGCTTCCCTCCCTCTCTCATTCCTCTCTTCCTTACTTTTCTGTCTCCCCTTACCCCTTCCCCAGTGCAGGGTAGCCAACCAGATGTTTGATTTCCGGTTAACCTCCCTGCCTTTCCGCATCCCATCTCTCTCTCTCTCTCTAATGTCGACGGCAGCGACGGGGTTGTATGCGAGAACCCGGCGCCGTAGAGTGCACAGAAATGTGGCCATCGAAGGTGCGGCGGTTACATGAGGATTTCTTTGCCCCGTTTTGCAATTATTGATACTATCTCGACCGTGGGCTTGTTCGGGGATCAAGCGCTCTTGATATGGTAATCGGGTCTTTTCGCTGGGTCACTTATCATTTCATGTTGCCGCATTTCATTGTTGCCTGCTTCCGAACGCATCACGGTCATTGTTACCTGTAGCAACTGATGTGGATGACCACATGGATGAAGGTTGAATTCCCGGCATGGAGGAAGGAAAAATTGAGGAGTGGGAATTGCGCAATTAGATCGAAAGGAAGAAACGAAGAAAGAAAACTAGTAGGTCCC